>APFE031745160.1:0-12478 GCA_000404065.3 Pinus taeda
AAACTGAAACTTATAACTAGCCTAAAATCTTCACAAAACAGAGCTAAAACTTAAAGAGAGAGCCCTCTCTGATTATAGGTAGGCTAGGACCTATACTCCAAAGTTTGGTTAGTGGTTACCCCAGCCGTATTCCCTTGGGAGTCATAGGGAACACCCTGGGTGTTAACAGGTACTTCACTCTCAAATTTGTTCAGGAATTCATCCATCAATGTCAACCCGTCATACATAGACAAATCCGTTGCCTCTGTTGCTACATAGCATAGTGACCTTATCATCATGTTGCAATTTAGAGTAGTTACTTCCTGTAACCAGTTCTGCCATCATTCTACTTCTTCATCTAAATCTGAAGTGCAAGAGTTGTCATGCTCCCATGAAATTCTACCATCTGCTGTTGGATTCACCCAATCCTACTCTCCTGCAATTATCTTGTATATATAGTTGAGATCGTTATCACTATGATCATCACACACTAGTTTTGTGTAGCATGCTCCTTCCGCAGGGTCTAATGATACCACTACGCATAGTGACTTGTTTTCAACAATCATCTTACGATTTTCATATTTATTACTCCATTCATATCAGTGGCCCAATCTATTCCTAGTAGCACAGGATAGGGACTGCTCTCATCAACAATATCTATCACTTTGAAATCGACCAACACGCTCGCACCTTCAATATCCATCATTACTCCTTGTAATCTCCCCATTGGTAGGATCTTTTGTTGATTCACCACTCTTAATTGAATAGGGGACCATTACAACATGGGTTTACCCATGTGCTCCCATGTCTGCTTTGGTATAATATTCGCGTCCAATCCTAGATCCAAACTTACTCGATCCATTTCATATTCCTCAATTTGCACAGTTAGTCTCATTTCCCTTCCTATTCGCGATGTATGTTTCCCAAGCTTCCAGACCACGCGCAGCTCTCCTGACCCAACGCACCTAGTGAAAAGTTCCTGCAGTCCTTTCACAGCCTTTCTGTCATGCAGCAAGTTCATACATATCTCCTGAAAGGTAGTGAGCACTAAAGGTTCCATCTCTAGTCCTATTTGATCCTTACTACCTAAAGTGGAGGCATCCATCAAGCTCTTCTTAGCTTCCATGAATGTCTTCTTCGTTCGTTCCAAATCAAATTCAGGTTCTTTTATAGGGGCCTTGTGAATCCATTCACTTTCTTCAAGCTGCTTACCTTCATCATCCCCGATCGTGATACCACTTCAAAGCACTATGTTCACATTTGGATATTTTTCATGCGACTTCGACCTCATCATCTGTAGGTTCTGAGTCGGCTGGAGTACTCCTTTATCTCGCAACCTCACTATCAGTGTAGGGAAATCCTCTGTCTCATGGTTAAATTGGGTACAATATAAACATGATGTTCTCGTCGAATTTGTACAATCATGGGCATAATGCCCTGGGCCTCTGCAATTATAACAAATTAGCTATCAGCGACCCTTTCCTGGTCCCATTCCACCTAGACCTCGGCTGCGCCCCTGAAATCCAATGCGCAACATCCCTGCATTTGGATCGAGGACTCATGTTTCAGTCTACACCCTGTAGGTAGGAGTCTGGTCCATCATCAACTCGTAACTTCTATAGGTATGCTCATAATGGTCTACCGACCTATGGAAATTATAGAACAATTGATGGGACATCTGCGTATACTTCTATAATAGGTGACAATTATCCATAGCATGTTTTCTTCTTATCTGACAAATTGCACACCATAATGCAGGTGCTATGCTGGGTCCTACTTGTGCCTCTGGTCTTAATGGCATCGGCCCTCCTCCCTCCAAGTAGTTCGCAAAAACTGGACAGTGGTCGTTGTCATGCCCCTAGCCTTTGCATTTTATGTACCATACCTCTTCGAGCACCTCTAGGTGAGTTTTCCTATCCTGTTTCAAACTTTGTGTTTCCAGACAAAAATTTTGCAATTCCACATGGATTTTTTGGACTCCAAGGCTAGGAGCTTGTATTGGGGTCTTGTGGAGCCTCATTGCAATCTCCAACACTTCGGCCTAAGTATATAACTTCTGCTACGGTAGTGTCATCCTTAAATGCAGTGTTAGTGACACTATAAACCATGCACGATGTTGTCCATCTGTCAAAGTCATGTTGGCTTTGCGGATCATACTCTTCAGTCTCTGATCTAGATCCTAGGGGGTCTCTCCTGGAAGCATCATGATTTCATTAAACCTAATAATCAGTTATGTTTCTGATTTTGGCCGGATAAATTTCCTGTTCAGCACAGCCTGGATATCTGCAATCCCCATGTTTGAATGATCATTAGAATGCTTAATTTACGATGTCAGTGCGCAATCCTGCAATGCGCTTACCAGTGTTTCCTTCTTAATATTGTCATCCATGACTCCTTATGCTTCCCATACAGCCTTTACCACGAACCAAAATTGGTCTGGATTTTTATTCCCTACTCCTCTGAACACTGGCAATTTGTTTGCGCTCACCATATTAAACTGTGGTATTGGCACAGGTGGTGTGGGTGGAGATGGGGGTGATGATGGTCCAACCAATGGTGGTCTAGGTGGAGGTGGTATGTGCGGAATTCACTGTCTTATTAGACTGATCACGCTTCTCAGAGAAACTTTTGCAAGCTCCTTTTCGCTCTCCTGCGGAGGTGAAATCAAGGGACTAGTCTCGAATTCTTCACTACTTTCGTTTCTATAAATCCTCCCGCTTCGTGTTTCCCAAACCATCAATTTATTCACATAACCCATTTTTCACACAGTATCATTTTAATCCAAGTGTTCAAAGATTTAATGTACTTACCTCGTGGTCCTTCAAGGAAGCATTGCTCTACCTCGCTGTAATTGACTGTTGCATCTACCATGAACTTAGTGATCAACCCTCCTATAATTCAATCAAGCCAATGGTATACAGCGTGCTCGGTCTTCTCTTCCAATACTTCGAGTCTACAGACTAATTCTAGAGTCCACACAATCGGTTTATTGAGCCTACACCTTCCTTGACTATCTGCTAGCTTCGTGATCCACTTGTATGTCTCAGACGGGAAAGATGCAAAGAAAATTTTGTGGATTTCCATATAGATTTAGTGCTCTAACCACTATTCCTTTGATACTCAAGGATTATTGTTTTCCTACACCATGAACTCATGAATCTTTCTGTCCATCCAATTCTCAATTTCGTTCTTGGTTGGATTTGAGTGATATGACATCAAACATCCCTTATGTAGATCTCGGTCCTGCCAACGAAAACATTTGTTGGCTTAGTGGGGCCTAACCTAGGTTTGAGATGATTTAGCTAGAAAAATCCTAGTACTATTGGCCCTTTCGGCAACAGTCTATGGAGTGCGGACTGAGGCCTCACCCGAAGTAGTATGGGAGGGTACTAGAACCAGGTTTCCACACCCTGGGGATGTCTTGATGTGTTTCAGGGGGTCCGCGGTTTGACCCTGTGCTCACATCACTACGCACACTTACCCGTACCTCACAGTCTGGGATGCCACCTTTGTGCAACCCTACTTGGGGGCTGAACAGTGTTATTACCCAAGTCCTTGCCAGTAACTCATTATTAGGTAATTAAGTTAGCTCAGTTGTTTTTGTTTAGTTATACTTAACAATATTCACCATTCATACCAGTGTGCGTAATAAATAAAACAATATAATTGTAGAGGACATCAAACATATAATAATTCAAATAGATACACAAGATTGGAAATCAAACTTCTCTTTATTATATCCTTCTCTAGTTATAGACTCAACTCTACCCTCCGCACTCAGCTGCAAGGGTCCGTGCACTCAGCTGCAAATTCTACTAGGCCATTGCGTACTCAATTGCAGAGCCTCTACCTACTCTATGACCCAAGACACCCTTCACACCTTACCGAGGAGAGAATGAACTATCGAATCACTACATATCGTGACCGTTGGATTGTAAGTTACAAAAGTACATAGTAAAGAAACATGCTTTACCTAACTCTACACTACACCAAGTTATACTTAACTATTTCCTATGTGTTAGAATATCCTAACACTTACACTCTAACATCTTTCTCGTCCATCTTCTATGATTCTATATGTTATCTTTACAGTGTAGAGCCTCGCTCTTATTTATACAATCCCATGGTCCGCAGACCATGGGTAGGCCGACACTATATTCAATACTTAGGGCAGACAACCCTATGACTCTAACATACAATTCATGCTCTGCGCCCACAATTCACGGAGTCTTTACAACAATATTGCTCAAAACTTGGGATTTGAGCCCTAAAACATGTTGTGTGGGGATTCCATGCCCAACACATACCAAAAATGTTTCATCGTTTCATTAGGTCATGTCAAGCTGATCCACTAATGGTTGTCTTCTTCTCAGAAAACAAAGTTTCCCCTCATAAGGTACACTTGTTGACCCATCTCCAAGTTCTATTCAGTCATAGTTTCAAAGTCAAAAGCAATCATCTTTCCATTAGGTCTTAGGGTTCACTTCCAAGGTCAAAAGCATGATTTAAAGTTTAAATAAACAGAAGCAAAGGTATGAGTATGATCAATAAACCAAGAGTGATTGTTAGGAAGTCATGGTCCCTATACAAATATCTCTTTTCACTAATGTAATTTTCATCTCAAAAACATGTTTTTGAGATGAAAACAAAGTATTTTTAGTTAATTTATATTTTTTATGTAATTGAAGTCACTTTCTATAATAAATGATCCTCGTTGCACCAAGCATCTCTCCTTGCTACAAGACAATGAACCACTGCAGAAATCAATTCAAATTGAGCATCATCCACTTGAAAAGGGACAATGAAGAAAAGGCATTAAAACAAAGATTTGGAAAAGGTCCAAAACATTAGAAAGTGGGTTTTCCTAATGAAAAATCAAAATTTATTCCTATATGAGATGTCACATTTCATTTTCAAGCATGTCATTCTTATTTGACAAAGAAGAAGACAAAATTGAAGGAGAATGGAGAAATTGAGCAAGTTTTTAGCCAAGGAGAAGTGGCGTTGTGCATAGGGAAGTTGGTGCTATGCACGGGGTAGTTGGAAGTGTTGTTGTGCAAGGAGGACAGAGCGTTGCACATAGGGATAGAGTGTTGCGCATAGGCTAGTTTTATTAGTGCAAAATTCAACGGCGCTGCGTGTAGAGAAAGGAGTTGTGCACCTATAGGTGGCACTGCACGTAGGGCCAACAAGGGCTAAAACGTCCTCCTGCCACCCAAAAACACCAAACTTGTCTTCTTTACTCCTCAAACAAGTAAATGTTTCCCCCGAACTTCATCCTTGACTTTCAATTAATGCATTTGAGGTCGATTTGCTATGCTAAACGTGAGACCCTAGAATCTCCTCTATTTATGCCTTAAAACCCTAACCCTTACTATTCCTCGCATCATTTATCCCTAAAACGTATATCCCCTCCTACATATAACTCCATATCGCTCCATATCACTCCATAGCCCTTTTCCCTTCATCCCCAAAGAAATACCCTAAAACCCTATCCCCTCTCCCTCATTTTCATGGTTCATACCCTCCCACTCATTTTCATGTTTACCTAGTCCACCAAGTAGGCCACAAGATCACTTCCCTTCCTCTTTTCCTAATCACCCTTACTCACTCCCTCCGTCCCTTTTCTAGGAGTACACAACCTCAAAGCTAGGAAAACATGGACATAGGAGACAAAGAATATGAGGAGGAGGAAAATACTAGGAGTAACAGTTCACCAAGTAGACCTTGGCATCAGAGAAAACCAAACAAGGGGGGTAGAATTATCACGTAAGAGCAATCAAACCTCAGAGAGTTGCAGACCTCTCATCTGGTTGTCACTTGTTATAGGAACCTAGGGTGCTATGTGTTTTGTGAGGAGGTGGAGAGAGTTTAACACCACCCTAAGCTTACCAGGCTTTTTGTAGCTAATCTTTGTGACAACAAGATGACTCTTGCTGGGATGAAATTCACAGTTTCACCCTCTATCCTTGTGGATGCAATCGGGATTACAAATGTAGGAGAGAAATGGTATAAGGCACAAGACCTAGATGAACACTATTATGAGACCTACATCAAATATAGGTAGAGAAATGAAGCAAAGAGGATTTTTCCTTTCAGATTCCTCGAAGACAAGTATGCCCCCATGATGAGAATCATCATGAAATATTTCACATATGAGGGAATATTTTATAGATTGTACACCTATCACATCAGGCTTCTCATGCATTTTACAAGGGTGAGGATGTTGAATCTCCCTTATTGCTTATTCAAGAACATTGAGAAGATGGCCTACTTTGTACAGAAAAGGCCATACCCCCAGAAGATGAGTAGCCTCTACCACTATTCCTTGATTAAGATGATTGTGATTCATCACCTTAACCTCCTCAACATCTCTTGGGAGACATTCACTACCCATGACATCTTCAAGGATTCTCAAATTCCTCCACCAGTGTCTCAAGAATCAGGAGGACCTTTTAGCAGTGCTCACGTAAAGAAAGATGAGAGGGTCAAAGGGACTAGAGCCCCTGAAACCTACAAGACATACCAAAGGGGGACAAGAAAATTTTTTGTAGCTGATAGGCAAGTGTTTGCTCCACTTGGTGTGGAAGGGACCTTGCCTTCTTCATCAACTCATAGGAAAATGCTTGCTCCACAGTGTGTGGAAGGGGCCTTGCCTTCTTCATCGACACAACAGATACAGGTGCAACAGCCGCATAAAGGGAAAGAAAAGGTGCTGGAGGAAACTCTTGATGATGAGGAGGAGAGATATTTTTATTTGATGGAGCATGATGAGCTAGAACAACATCATATTCATCATGGCATAGAGAAAATTGATTTGGAGGCTCAAGATGAAGCAACAAAAGAAAACATCATCATACAAGAGAAAGTGGCTCAAATCCAAGCATTTATGGAAAATTTGGTGAGAGCCAAGTATGTAATCACATATATGAAGCAAGAGAACAAGCATCTGAGTGATAAGCAAGTCCTCATGGAGCTGGAACTTCTCAAGGCAAAGAGACAAACTGACAAGGGTAAATCAGTAGTGGAAAAGGAAGAAGCACTGGTCACTTTGAATCCAATTGAGAAGGAAATTGAGGGTGATAGACAAATTTGGCTTGAAAGAGTCAATTTTCACTTAGAAAAGCTACTGCAAAGGGCCAATAGGGACAACCAGATCATCAGGCACATGGGCTACCACTACAGGACCCAGAACAAACTTGCAATATAAGGGTCAAGCATATGAAAGCACGGTTGAGATGGGCTCTCAAAGGTAAAAAGGAGGAGTATAGTCTTAGGTTACTTGATGAAGCTTCCTTGGCTCATCAATATGATTGATGATGGTGTTGCTCGCCAATTTTGATCAAATTTAAGGAATTTTTATGTTTAGCAAATTTTGGAAAGTTTAACACAAGAAACTTGGCGCTACGCTTTTCCTAGAGACACCCAATGGACCAATGGCTTGCATTTTTGTATTCATAGCAATGCGTACATGCTCCCTATGAATTTTCTAAGCTTTTGGAGTAGAACTGGTCTACCAAAAGGTTAAAAGACACCTCAAAAATGACCTTTCTGCCACTTTTTGGACACATAGAATAAGTCTTGGGAGAATCAACGTTTGATAGGTCTAATGAGATTCACATGAAAGAATTCTAGATTTTCCTGAAAGTAGACATGAAGATCTTTCCAATGAGCTATCATGAGCTTAATTTGGATGCTGGGAAAGCCTCCAAAAGGGACCTGAAAGTGGCATTGCATGTAGGGCCAATGGTGTTGTGCATAGGACAAATTTTGCACAGGATTGCCATTTCACTGTGTTTTGACTGTGATCCTAGATTTTCTCTCATAGATGATTATTTACTAATGTAAATGATGACTTGCCTTGTAAATATGAGGGATAATTAGTAGTAGAGGGTAGATTCATAGATTAAAAGTCATTTTGAGCACAAATGAATCAGTTTCCTCACTTTTAGAGGCAAGTTATTAAGATGCCTAGATTCTAGTTTCTTATTCAATGTTGGTTAGATTAGCTCCTTATCTTTGGGATTCAATCGCTGAGGATGGGAGGAGGTTGAATTCATGTCTATATATTCTTCTTCTTTCTCATTGTAAAGGGTTGGACTCAATTGGATGCTTATGCTTTGATTGCACATCATTTTATATCAGTTTAGTAGGAGATTAATGAAAAATTGTAGCTGTTTATTTGGGGTCCATGTGGTATGATGTTTAGTTCAGTTTCCTCTCTTGTGATCATATGTTAAAATGTTTTGTTTACTTCATTAATCATTTCATTGCTTCTAAGTGGATGTTCTCAGGTTGATAGGCAAAACCCATAACATTAATGCTCTGCTTTGGGAAAATATTCACAGTTTATGTTTTCTTTAGTTTAGGAAGGATTACTGGTGTTCACATGCTCTTCCTAGCTTCTCACTGGTCTTGAAACACCTCACCCATCAAAACCCTAGAGTACTAAGCTTTATACCTACCTTGCCCCATCGAACACCCTACAATTTTGGCCTAATTTGGTTGCCCTAACTGTTTGGGTTCTCTTGATCTAGCAAAACCCTTTAAAATAAAATAAAACCTTGTGCTACTATACCCAGCCCAATATCATCCTCTTGATCCAGTCATTTTAACTGAGATCCTTTCAAAGAGAGCCCTGTCTTGGCCTAGTAGGGCTAGCTACTTGGTTAAATGTGGTTTGTGGTTACCCTAGCATTGCCTTCCTTCTGCTTGAGGTTCAATCCAAGTGATAACATGTACAACAAACAGAATTAAGGACATCCAGACCCTAGTACTGAAGACGGGGAGAAGACCCCAATGACTCAGCATGGAGAGGAAAATGTTGAGTCAGTAGAAAAACATGGAGAATATGAAGAAGGACACTCAAACAACGTTTTTGACTAGCGCAAGACAAAAAGATAGATATCTGAACTACAAGGAGAATTTCAAATGAGTAAACCATCACTCTTTGAATGGGAATCTGAAGAGGCAGTGGAAGCATGGTTAATGGATATGGGAAAATATTTTCAGATTGTTGGGTCCCTATAATACTAGTGATTACCCCATTACTATTGTAGTTGTACCCCTTATTAATATTTTGTGCCCATATTGTCCCCATATTGTTATTATTGTGCCCCATAGAATCCCTCTATTGTTATTTTTGTGGTTTTATATTATTATTGTTAGGTCGGCTGGGTTATATTGTGTCTCCTTAGACTCCTATATATAGAAAGGAGGTTTTGTCAATTGAATCATCCAAGAATTGTTCATTTATGTAATGTAAAGGAGGTTGTCCCCTCGAAGAGGCTGAATTCTAAGGCGTTGATCTATCTTTTCTATCTTTTCTTGAGCTGGTTTCATTACATTTGGTATGAGAGCTTTGGATTCTAGGGTTTTGCTGCTCCAAACAGGTCATCGTGGCATTTTCGCTATAACTTGTTTTCTGTGATGTTTCAGAAGCTAAAAAAAAACCCATTTGAGAAGACATCGCACTGAATCTTAGGTCCGAATTTCAGAGCTTGTCGCGCTATATTTTTGGAGATATTATCCGAGGAAGTTGGTCCTTTTGGAGAATCCTGAATTACATTCAAAACAGGTGACCTCGGGAAAATCGTCATAACTTTCTCTCTGAGCATCAGATTGAAATTTTGTAAGAATGTGTAGAAAGAGGACAGACTATAGTTTCTTGTATATTTTTTAGAGCCAAAGGTCAAAACAGGGACACGTGGCACGTTGTACAAGTTCCCTCTACTGAATTAGTCTATAATCAGGTCACTGTTTTGAACGAAGGCCCCAAGCTAAGTTGAATCTCGAATGATGTTGATATTATTGAATGAAGGCCCCAAGCTAAGTTGAATCTCGAATGATGTTGATATTATTTTGCTTGTTGAAACTTGGGAGCATGAAGAATCTAAGGTCCCTAACATAGATGGCTTTGCACTATGGTCTACTTGGAACAAGTGATCCTCCCGTAGAGGCATCGGGGGTATATCTTGCTACATTAAGAAGAACATCTCCTCCCATGCTAGGATTTATAAAAATGACCTTTACAACCAATATAGTTGGATAGATATTACTCACATTAATGATAAGAAGACCTACATAGCAATTTGATATTTTTCCCCCATCAATTCTAACTTCTATAAGAAAAATAATCTAGATAAAAATAGTCCTTACAATGGTTTAGAGAATGATATTTCTAGCCCAAGGAATGAAGGTAATATCCTTTTAATGGGTGAATTTAATGCTCAAACTTCAAGAAACTAAGCTATTCTTCTGAGCAATCATTCCAACCCTAATCCTTTTTGGTTAGACAAAGACCTTACTCTGGCTATCTAGGACGAAAGGAGCTCTAAAGACCCGAGGGAGAATTTGTTTGGGTCGAAGCTAGTCAAGCTCTATAGTGCTCAGGATCTCATAATTTGCAATGGTTTAAAGAAGTGGCCCAATTCTAGCCTGATGACCTGCATCCATGGGCTTGGTAGCAACATGGTAGACTATGTTATTTATGATCTCCCTTTATACAATGAAATAATAAATTTTGACATCTTAAACGAACACGAACCTGACTCTGATCATAGGCCTTTACTTATAACTCTCAATATTTTCATGCATAGAGATCCCATAGAAGAGAATCGTTATAGCCAAAAGAAATCAATCTTTGATAGAAGTAAAAAATATCTCTTTATAAAAGAATTAAAAAGTATTTTTCTTCCTTTATCTAGGACAGACAACATAGAAGACCGCTATCATAACTTTACTACAACCCTCTCATATTCTATTAACAATTTCTCAATTGAAGTTTCAAGTAATAAAAGAAATAACAGAACGAACTCATGGTATGACAAAGATTGTAAAACTGCAAGGAGAGTAATTAAGGAAGTTGTTGATGAATCTCTTAAAATTGGCAAGATAAAAATATACAAAGCCCTAACTAAAAGAAAAAAAAGGCAAAATATTCATAAAAGACAAGAGAATATCTTACACCTCTCTAAGGTAGCTCCTATGAAATTATGGAGGCTGATTCTAACTAGGAAAACTAAAGGTAATAAAACTAAAGGTACCTTTCGAGTTGAAAGCTATCGCTATAAGGTTATATGAGAATGTAATTTCCAAGTTAAAAAGTAATGAGGGATGTTCGAAAGATATTATGTGTAATATCGGAGTTAAAAAATGTTGCCCCGTCTCCCCTACCCTATTTGGCATTTGCATCGACAAGCTAGAAGGTTGTTTAGAGGAAGCAAGCTATGCTGGCACGATCTTAGCTGGGATAGTCATCATCCTTCTTCTCTATGCTAACGATACTATTCTTCTCGCAAGGTGGCTATTTGATCTTCATAAGAAACTTAGACTTCTTAAGGATTTTGCTCTACCATGGGTATCACTATTAATACTAACAAAAAAAAAGTTATGATTATCAAATCCAAGAAGGAAACTTACACTAATTTTATGTATGACAATAGTAACTTGGAGGAAGTGTCATCTTACAAGTACCTAGGAATTGGTATTCATCACAAGCTCAATTCGAACTATAGCATTGAGAAAAGGATTAATAGGGGGTGGAAAGCTTATTTTTCTCTTAAAAATAATTGTAAAACAGAAAACCTCGTAATGTGAGATAGAAATAAGTTCCTATTTGAAACTTTAGTCACTCCTGTTATCTTATATGGATGTGAGGTTTGGTGTTGCACCACCTCTAGAGAATCCTCGAGAAAGATTGAGCAAATCCAGAAGCATTTTATAATGTATAATGTCAAAATTAAAAGTAATACTCCCTATCCTATTGTCTTTATTGAAGTGGGTCTTTCCCCTATTGAGAGCCTAGCTATGACTAGGCTTCTATTGTAAAAGCACAAGCTCAATAACATAGGAGACCATAGACTTCCTAAGCTAGCTTTAAATTCCAGCCAAAACCACCTAAGGCTCAAATGAGGTTGGTATAAAGACACCAAGGCCTAGTTAAACCATTGGGAGATCGACGAGAATGATGCATTACAAAACATAAATAACATTAAAAATACTGTTACTTCTAAGTTCAAAGAAAAAATGTGGTGTGAGAAAGATTTAGAAGCTAAAAGAAAATTAAGATATTATAAGGAGGCCATGAACCCCACCCTAGAAGATCAAAAGTATCTCTCTGTTTTAACTACCTCAAAGAACAAAATTAATACAGCCAAGATTAGAACAAACTCTCATGAGCTTCATAGTGAAACGGGTCGTTGGACAGTTCCCAAAAAACCATGGATGGAAAGGATCTGTGACAATATGAAAATCGAGGAAGAAAATCACCTCCTCGTAGAGTGCCCCATGTACAACCACATTAACCACATTAGATTTGAGTTTCATAGTCTTTGTTGCAATACCGACCTTCCTAGCCTTTTACGATGTCAAAATTATAGTGAGCTCGAGAGGCTTCTCTCCAAGATTTTTGAGAATAGGAATAAAATATTAAATCAAACTAAATAATTCATTTCTTTAGGTCCCATAGACCAATGTTTGTTCTCAACCTACGTTAACC
>APFE031745160.1:15006-30006 GCA_000404065.3 Pinus taeda
AAAATTATATGATTTTAATGGGTATATATAATATTTTGACATCTTAAATGACTAACTCTGATCATAGGCTTTTACTTCTAACTCTAAATTTTGTCATGCATAGAGATCCCATAGAAAATAATCCTTATAGAAAAGAACTTAATATTTGATAGAAATAAAAATGATCTCTTTCTAAATGAATTAAAAACTAGTTTGCTTCCTTTATCTAGTATAGACAACATAGAAGACCTCTATCATAATTTTGCTACAACGCTTTCATATTCTATTAACAGTTCCCAATTGAAGTTTCAAATAATAAAAGAAATAGCAAAATCAACCCATGGCATGACAATGATTGTAAAAGTGTGAGGAGAGCAATTAACGAAGTTGTTGATGAATCTCTTGAAATGGACAAGATAAAAATATACAAAGCCCTAACTAAAAGGAAAAAGAGACAGCACATTCGTCAAAGACAAGAGAATCTGTTACACCTCTCTAAGGTAGCTCCTAAGAAATTTTGGAGACAAATTCTAACTAGGAAAACTAAAGATAATAATAAAATTGCTCTACATGATTGGAACTCCTATCTTAAAAAGCTTTATGAATCTCCAAATATCATGGATACCTTGGAAACCGTGCTCACAACGAAAGATGTTTTCTCTTTAAAAGACATTTAGTTTGGGGTTAATCGCCTAGCTAATGGGAAAGCTAAGGACATTGAAGGTTACCAAGTGGAAATTTTAAAAATTGGAGGTCTTGTTCTCATCCCCCGCATCCACAAGCTTTTCAATCAAGCAGTTAAGCAAGGGTTCCCTAAACCTTGGACTGAGAGCCTCATTATCCCTATTTTTAAAAGTGGGGATACAAACAACCCCTCTAATTATCGGACAATTATGATCAACCCTCTCTTAGCCAAGTTATATGGTAGTATTTTGGAAAATAATTTGAGCATATGGCTTGAAAGTGAAGGTAAGCGGGTTAAAGACCAAGCAGATTTCAAAAGGCATCACTCAACAACAGACCACCTCGTTACGCTTAGGATCATTTTGGAGGAATGTCGTAATGATAAATCCAATCTCTTTTGTTGCTTTGTGGACTTTATAAAGGCTTTCAATATGGTTCCTAGAAACAACCTTTCGAATAGATTAGAAGACCTAAAGGTTCCTTTTGAGTTGAGAGCTGTCGCTATAAGGTTATACGAGAATGTAATTGCCAAGTTAAAGTGCAATGAGGGGTGATCGAAAGATATTAATTGTAATATCAGAGTTAAACAAGGTTGCCCCCTCTCCCCTACCCTATTTGGCATTTACATCGACAAGCTTGAAGGCTATTTAGAGGAAGAAGGATGTGCTGGCACAATATTAGCTAGGATAGTCGTCATCCTTCCTCTCTATGCTGACAATATTGTTCTTCTCGCAAGGTGTCCATCTGATTTTGATAAGCAACTCAGGCTTCTTAACGATTTATGCTCTACCATGTGTATGACTGTTAACACTCACAAAATAAAAGTTATGATTATCAAATCCAAGAAGGATACTTACGCTAATTTTATGTATGACAATAATAACTTGGGGGAAGTGTATTCTTACAGGTACCTAGGAATTGATCACAAGCTCAACTAGAACTATAGCATTGAGAAAAGGAGTAATGGGGGGTGGAAAGCTTATTTTGGTCTTGAAAATAATTGTAAAATGGAAAACCTCATAATGTAGGATAAAAAGAAGTTCCTCTTCAAAACTTTAGTCACTCCTGTTATCTTATATGGATGTGAGGTTTGGGGTTGCAATGTCTCTAGAGAATCCTAGAGAAAAATTAAGCAAATCGAGAAGTGTTTTATAACATATAACCTGAAAATTAAAAGTAATACACCATATCCTATTCTTCTTATAGAAGTAGGTCTTTCCCCTATCGAGAGCCTACCTATGATTAGGCTTCTACTATACAAGCACAAACTCAATAACATAGGAGATCATAAATTCCTAAGCTAGCTTTAAATTCTAGCCAACACCACCTAAGGCTCAAATACGGGTGCTATAAAGACACGAGGGCCTAGTTAAACTATTGGGAGATCAACGAGAATGATGCATTACAAAACATTAATAACATTAAAAATATTGTTACTTATAAGTTCGAAGGAAAATGTGGTGCGAGAAAGATTTAGCGGCTAAAAGAAAATTAAGTTAATATAAGAAAGTCATCAACCCCACCCTAGAAGATCAAAAGTATCTCTCTATTTTAACTAACTCAAAGAAGAAAATTAATATAGCGAAGATTAGAATGAATTCTCATGAGCTCCATAGTGAAACAGGTCGTTAGGGAGTTCCTAAAACACCATGGATGGAAAGGATCTGCCATCTATGTGAAAATAGGAACATCGAGGATGAAAACCACTTCCTCTTAGAGTGCCCCGCGTACAAGCACATTAGATCTCAGTTTCATAATCTTTGTCGTAACACTAACCTTCCTAGCCTTTTATGATGTCAAAATTATAGTGAGCTCAGGAGGCTTCTTCCAAGATTTTGAGCATAGGATAAAATCTTAAATCAACTAAATAATTTTTCTTAGGTCCGATAGACCAAAGTTTGGTGCCAGCGGACGTTAACCATCATCATCATCATCATCAAAATATAGATTATTTCATATTAAAATTATATAATTTTAATAGGTATCATTATATTAATTATATTATTTTCTCATAAAATATTTAAATTTGGGAATAGTTTTTAAATTTAAAATAATTTTAAAATTATTTTAATTTTTTTTTAAATGTAGAAAAATAATCATATGAATTTTTTAAATATAAAATTGCACTATATCTACGGGCATTTACTAGAGTTTTCTCACAGTTAGCCTTGCTCATGCATGGTTCATTTCAATCTTCAAAGTTCATATTTGCTACCACTCGTAAAACTCGCAGGTGAGCTCCAACTATATGGAGCAAAACATCAAAGGAAATAGCACAAAATAACACCTATATTGTTATCTTCACTCATAGTTAAGTGCTCAATTATAATAAATATTATATCATTTAGAATTAATAACAATTATTTTGAATTTAAATTTTATTTAATCAATTTGAAATAAATTACCATTTATTCATAAACTCTAATATTTTATTTATGTAATTAATATTATATATATATATATAATATATTATATAATATATATATATATAATTAGTATTTATTATAACAAATTTTTTTATTAAATAAATAATAACTATAAATGTGATTGAAATTTTACAAATCCTTTATTATCCTCTAATAAATGTAGAATAGTTACATGGCGTTCACATGGATGACTCATGAGGATGAGGTATGATCAGGGACTGCCCTGATTTCTTTGGATGATCCAATGGTCTTCTTCGTTTAGGGTTTCATTTAGGAAAAATAGCCTACCTTTTGCTGATTGCTGCTTCATTTCTCTTTTGGCTTTGGACCGATCGCCATTTTCTTCTGGTACAGAGTATGTTTTGCGTCCTATTACCTCATATTCTTGAATTAAACCAATTGTAACCTCATTTTTTTCACACTTCATGGGCTCTCCTCCAAGGAGTTATTTTTGGTACACTAGGTGCCTTCTTTCAATGCTATACCTTTTATCATTTTCTAGCTTTCATAGCTTTTATAGTATAACAAACCATACATAGTGTCTATATAAATACAACCGAGATGCTTCTAGTGACTTTGCTACCGTGCTACCATTGACTATATGCCACCTATGATGGGTTTCTCTCTGGAAATGAATTCAGATTGCTTCTTCAGTTTACCCCTTGATTCTTGTAAAATCCATACTCTTATCAAGTGAATCATTTCCATGGTTATGGTTAGTAAATACGTGATTTGACTATTACTTATACACCCAAGTATTTTCAAAAAAATCATTTTTTCTTATGGCCATTTCTGTGGCAAGGATTTGTTTATTCCACGAAATATCCCCTTCCTTTTTTCTTTTTCTTTTTCCTTTCGATATTCCATTCTATTTAATCTTATACGACGCGTTTGGTTTTCATTTCTTATTTTTAAGAATAGTTGATATCGGGTTTGAAATTCGAGTTGTTTCAAAGGTTGAGAAATCTAGAGGAACTAGATTAAGGTGATTTTTTTTTACTTTAACAATAATTGCACGTGGTGTTCACAAAATATAGGTTGCTAGCTTCACACTAAGATAGATGTACTTTCAAAATAAGGTAATTCTTGATAAAATATGAGAATTAAGATTAATTTATTAATCAAATGCAATTACATGTATACAAGAAGTGTTATTTCAAGACAGGTATGCTATCTTCGACACACAATCTATTGGTTGAAGGAATATCTCAACCACACACCAATGTAGGAAATAGATCCTAATTACTAGGAACAGACTCCTTTACACAGTAATAACCACAACAACTGAGACAAGTAGGAATTAGATATTCCAACACTCCCCCTTAATGAGTACTTGTCTTCATATCAATATGCAAAATCTAGTTGTGGTCAAATATACCAAAAAGAATATGTCAACATCCATATAAACAAACAGTCATCTATCAGATTGCATGGGTGTCAATCATTGCAACCACCAGTGTTGTAGGATGTCCTTCACATACATGGTTCTTTCAACCATTATAATTGCATACATGTACCTATTAAGTGTAAATCCCCTTTCGTCATTGTTAAGTTGGGTTTTGTCGGATTACCCATAACCATGCATTGGGTTTTGTCGGATCACCCTCAACCACGCCACTAAGTGCTCTGAGCCAATACAGCTCAACTCAGCCACCGAGGCTTAATGCAACCACGAAGGCTCAAGAGTACCACCAAGGTACTCAATTCAGCCATGAAGTCTCTTCATGTTAAAAATGATACCATGTTAAAATGAGATACCACTAGGGCACTCCAGCCACCATGGGCCAACGGTTTTGTCAGCGAACCCTAAACCATGTTTATACGAATCTCTGTCCACTTCACTCTCACACATGTTTTCCCGCTTACCACAAACCAACACTACAAATACAAAGTGGTTTTTCAATTACCACGAATTGTATGGGGATACACATGCTTCATTGGGCTTACATTTCACATTCCAACTTTTGGAATTACGAGGTACATAATTACAAAATACCACTACAAAACATCCTAGACTTGCTTACTAATAAATGTGTCATTAACATTACAATATGATAATGAATCTACTTTGTTTCAACATACAATCCTATGCTTTGTTTTGTCCATCTATTGCTCCTTCTGCTTTATGTAATTTACATAGTACCAACTTATTTTAAGGTAACATACTTAGTGCCTTCATCTTGAATATTTCTAATAAGAAATAGCTAGAGTGATCAATTCTAACCCATTTCATTTACATATTGAGTAGGCTCAACATGCTTCACTTAAAAAACTCAAAAATCTAAGAACACATCGAGTATGCAGAATTATAGAAAAATTGGTCTCTCGCTCAACACCTATGTGGCTTCGACCTTCTTGTCAATGCGCTCCACCACAAACTAATGCAATGTCTGATCAAAACACTCCCCTCTAACGCAAAGCTTGCTGACAAGGTGGATTGATTGCTTGTCCGCCTAAGCATCCTTGAGCTTGACCACATTCGGCTACCCCTTCATAATGATCTTGCATGCGAACTTCTCGTCTGTCATCTTGTGGGTGCACAAGTGAGTTACACTGAACTGCCCATGCCCAAGCTGGAAGTCGAACGTGTAGGGCAACCGAACGTACTCCATAGAGTGCCCAAAAGTATCATAAATTTCAAACCGCCCATGCAAGGAGGCCCCTAAAGAGACAGTTACTGAGTCGAGCATATGAAATGTGGTTGAGACTGGATAGTAAGCCCTAGTACGGGTGTAGGAATGGACTAACCAGGTTCTCTCCTCCTGCATGCCAGTCTTACAATTCAGCTCTCTCTCTGCAAATTAATCCACATATCCATCGTCATCTACAATCTGATGAGACTCCAGGTGCATCTAAAGGAGAGTTGAGGTATCACTTCGCAAGTTAGTATGGCAGTAAACACGGACTCACATAGTTATGACTACAAGACGTCTAGTGTGGGGCTCACCCACTGCCTACAACCATGCACACTACAATCATATACTGTCTAGGTAGAATTGCACCCTCTATATTATTAAGCTCTGCAACACTAGCTCTGTATTCAATACAGTTCCATCGAGTACAAGTAATTTCCCTTTTAGTACCAACAACTCTCCTGCTATAATTGCTCTGGAATCTTGCATTCACTACACCAGATTCTGAGATCCATTGCCCACCACTGCTTCCACCAATGAGCCCCGCGACTTTGGCTAGGTAGTCGACTACTCAGAGCACCAAGAGGTCTTGACTCTACCTATGTGGAGCAACCAATCATCAACAACTCGGCCCTCCAAAAGATGCCCAAAGGTCTTCATTGGAAACAGAGTTTACAACATCCTGCATACGTCGAGCGAGAGTAACAATGTGCTTAACATGATTTCAATTAGCAGCTCAAGCACTTAAATAAACCAAAAAAGAACTGATGGAAAAACAACATACACTAAACTCTTTATTTTCTCGTCCCAGAATGGGACAAGCCCACTAGGGGCTAGGCCCTCTGATAACATGATAAAATATGAGAATCCAAATTAATTTATTAATCAAATGCAATTATGCAATTACATATATGCAAGAAGTGTTGTCTCAAGATAGGTACGCTATTTTGGACACACAATGTGTTGGTTGATGGAATATTTCAACCACACACCAATGTAGGAAATAGATCCTAATTACTACGAACAGACTCTTTTATATAGTAAGAATATCAACTAATACAAGTAGGAATTAGATATTCCAACAACTCTAGTAGAGATGTTGGCAATGTGACTTACAAGGTTATAGTTTTCAAATTTACTCTAAACACTCAAAATTGAAGAAAAATAAAACAAATAAACACAAATTCCTGCAATTTTTAGCTATCTTAACAAGATTGAAGTTATATAGGCAACCCCATAGATTCATGTAACAGTGCTCCTTATAATTAGTGCCTGGAAGTGGAGGATTGAAATACTGGAAATCTTGGTAAGCTAAAATGAAAACACAAATAATAAGTGTGTCTAACAACATCCAGTCATGCGAAGAAATACATTTGAGAATTTTATTTCATGTTGGACTTAGAGTGCGATTAAGGTATTTCTGGTTGTCTTGAAGGTTATAGATATTATACTCCTACTAAATCATGATGTTGGGTTTTAATATGGAATAAAACGTTAAAAAGTTGTACTCAACTAAATTTTCTTTAAACGTTTTTTTCATTAACAAAATTTCAATAATTAACTTGTATTACCATATTGTAGGTTTATTACCATGTTGTCCAATTTAAAAATCTGAACTCTACCCAAACAAAATAACTTTGCCTCCACGTCCTTTGTCTAATTCTTGGGCTGCTATTTTCAGCAGAGTATTACCTTAAAACAATTTAAAGGTCACACAATAGATTGTACTCATAAACTAATTGCATGTCAAGAGAATAATAGATATGATTTAACAACATTTTTCCTTCAGATTTCATATTACATGTGGCTTAACCTTAATAAGACTACAATATAGGGGTTTAAAGACAATATTTAAGACAATTTTTGGGTAAATTGTCTTAACTTGAGACAAAAGAAAGCTTGTTTATTGTATTAAATATTGTCTTTTAAGTAGGTCTCCCAAATCAAAATTGTCTTAAAATTAAATTGTGTTAAAATATTGTCTTTATAAAAGCAATATATAATACAAGCATTTTTGTCTCTCGAGAGACAATCTAGAGACAATAGATTAAAGACATATTGTCTTTAAAGAAACAATATCTTTGATCCTAACTATTGTGTCTCTAGAGACAACCAAAAATTACATTCAAAGATAATACAACATCGCTTTTGTCTCATTAGAGAAAATAAAATAATGAACCTAGAAAATATCTCACCATTGAAATAAACCAATATTAAAAGTATTTAATTAAAAATAAACTACAATATCATTGATTAATTTATATTAGGACACAGTGGAATCGAACCGCCAACCTCCTGCTTATCAACTAGGTGCTCTTCCATTGAGCTAGCACCATTTAAAGAATTATGTGAGAGTTATGGTAGTCCTTGAAATTGCAAAGGAATGACGATAGAAATGGGAATGTGGAAGTCAATAAGAAATTGAAAAATATGGAAAGCGAAATACAATCGAAATTTGAGTTTCTATATATCTTCTAAAGCATGTACCAAGGAGGTTAAATTTAAAAAAAAAGTTACACTAACATCAAGGTATATCAACATCTCAGAGAATCCCAAAAAAATAGAAATTTTGTAGAGATGTTACACAAATCGAAAGGACAATGGGAATCATGTGTTTACTAATATTGGGGATGTCCAATCCCCCTTGATCACTTGGTAATGTACAATTGCAAAAGACTCAAAGACATCGTATCAATCTTCTTTACCTCACTTTGCTTGCCCAAAAGTATTTTGGAGTATGTGTTCAAGCATTTTATAGGCTACTTGAGAAGTGAAAAAGGTGGAAACCAATGTGACCCACTGCTAGAAATGTGGCATTCATCATTCATTCTAGCCACTGAAATGGTCTATATATCAGTGCATGTTTTGTACATAGTAAAAGTGGCCAACTTTTAGGAGCTATTTCTCATGGACAAAGACAAATTTTTGAACTAGCCATACTAAAACATCCTAGAATATTTGTGCAGAATTAAAACTGCAGTGAGAAGCAAAGAGATTCCATGTACCTTGAATCATATAATGGAACTAATTTATATTTGAAATATTTCCAAGAAAAAAAAATAATGTGAAAGAAGGATTGCACTATGTGACATTGTGAGTAATTTTGCATGAATGATTCAACAAGGTCATTCATGGATTTTTTTGTAAATAAATAGGAGCATCAACTAAAGCAACATGCCTCTGTACTCATAGTTTAAGGTTTTGCAATTTTTTTTTCATTCCTTGGACTGGTTCTTCTAGGGGTGAAATTTGTGGATTAGAATCCACATCACACACACATAAGCTAAGAGCTATAGTTTCTTCTTGAAGGTATAATTTTACATAGAAGACAATTATATGCATGTGATTTGGCTAAAATGGCACCAAGACTCACATCCACAATCTCTTGAAATATTCACCTGGGATTGCTCAACCTTGTGGTTGAAGCCATTGTTGGCATGCCATATGTAACCTTAGATGTTAATACTTTGTTGCAACTATTTGTAAGACACTTGGTAAAGAATAATTCTAACGACTAGGATAGTGGATCTCTTCTTGGGTTGAGTTTAGTAGTGAATGAATTCATTCAAGCTATCTCCCTCATCCTTTATGTCTCATGATGCTTACTTCCCTGAGGTGGCCCTAACTAGCCTTCCAACACTATCATAAGGCCTAAGGTACCCTTAATGATGAAGTCTAGGCCTCATTTCAGACCTTTTAATCCATTTTTTGGAGGATCTAGAAACTAAAAGTCCTCTATCTAATAGTGAAGAGAACAACAATTCAACTTAAGGCACCTCATAAGTTCATCCTCAAGGTTTCATATGAGATAAAAACTAGATCCCCAAGGAAAAACATTCTTATCTCTGAATATGTTGAATTTCTCAACTCTCTAATCTTGTTTGCATGGATTTCTGTGGCTCGCTCATGCATTTATTACCATTCCTTGAGTGTATTTTCACACCCATTGGTACTTTTATTTTCCATGATCTTTCTCACGTGTTGATGCTAGACCTTAAAGGATCTAGCTCAAGGCTATTGGGAGTGAGGAGTGGAAGTGAGAAGTGAATATTCAAAAAGCTTCTGAGAGGAGGGAGGGAAGCAAGAAGTGCAAGTTTCAGAAAGATTATGTGGCTCAGGAAAATGCCTATAAAATTTTTAGGAGAAACAGGTACATTATACTCTTTTGGTTGACACTACTTCTACAGTAAAGTAGGCCAAGAATCCTAGATTCCATGATTGAACCAATCAGATCAACACTGAGTACCATATGATTCAATATCATGTAGAAGCCAAAACTATTCATTTGCGACATTGGTCCTCAAATGAGCGAATTTAAAACATCTTCACCAAAGAACTTGGAAGATAAAATTTTGAAATTGTGAGAACAATGCTTGGACTCACAAAAAACCCCTTTGAATTAAGGGGGAAATGTTAGATACCTAATCCTTAGGAATTGAGGCACATTGTTGTTAGGTCCCTATACTACTAGTGTAAGTCCTTATTGTTATTAGTGCAACCCCCTTATTGTATTATTGTACCCATATAGTCTCCATGTTGTTATTATTATGCCCCAAAGAAACCCACTATTGTTACTTTTGTGGCCCTACAATATTATTTTTATGTAGGCTCTGATTGTATTCGGACCCCTTAGACTCCTATATATAGAAAGGAGGGCTTGTCATTTGTATCATCCAAGAATTATCCATTTGTATAATGTAAAGGATATTTCCCCCTCGAAGATGTTGATTGCTAAGTCATTGATCTATCGTTTCTATCTTTTGTGTGTTGGTTTCATAACACTTGGTATCAGAGCTTTGGATACTAGGGTTTCACTACTCCAAACAGGTCATCGTGGAATTTTCTACGAAGTTACAGAAGATAAAGCAAGAACCCATTTGATCCGAAAGCTTTCTGAATGTTAGGTCCAAATTTCAAAGCTTGTCTCACTATATTTACGGAGATATGATCTCATCAATTTAGGTTTTTGCAAGCTGTAGAATTCCATCTCACATAGGTCATTGTCGAATGCTTTATAGTATTTTTTCTACAAAATTTTAGACTCTGAAATTAAAACCCATTTGAGCAAAAAGCGTGGTGAACCTTGAGCCCAAATTTCATATCTTGTTTCTCTATATTTTCAGAGATACAGTCCAAGACATTTAGGGTTTCTATAGGTTCTCGAATTACATCCCAAACAATTGACCTTGGGAAAATCGTCATAAATTTCTCTCTGAGCATTAAATTGAAATTGCATAAGATGTTACAGAAAGAGAACATATTTTAATTTCCTGTTTATTATTTTCAGTTCCGAAGGTCGAAATAGTGACGCATGGCACTTTGTACAATTGTACTCTACTAAAAAGTATATAATCAAGTCATATTGGGAGATTGGGTATAAATCTTTCTTGGAGAATCCAATTTCTATCACACTAGTGCTATTTGAAATAGGACACAGAGGGCTACTCTAGGTCCCAACTTCAGGCCTTGGAGATCTAAAATTTCGAATATACAACAAATTCAAGATCGAGCTGCTAAAAGCAAGGAAAAGAATGACTCGAATAAAAAAAATAGAAACACCTAGTAAGCAAAATTGGATGGATGATTTGAACAATGTGATCGAAGCTAAGATACATATTTTTATATGTGTCATGGAATCTATATCGATGGCAGGGAAGAAAATTTCAAGAAAGGCATGGAATATTTGAAGAAACACATGGAAGATTTGAAGGAAGGTGGGACAAAGATGCTACAAGAAAGGCCTCCCACTGACGAAAAGGTAGTAGAGGAAACTCATGATGAGAAAAATATAAAAGTTAATCATGATTTCATAGAATCGAGCATTGGATTGAAGACCCACCATATTCCAAAGATCAATATGAGGAAGTTTGATGGCAAGGATCCCATAACATGGATACTACAGATGGAGAAAGTGTTTGATCTACATGATGTGCATTTGTTCCAAATGGTGTGTATTGCATCTTTATATTTAGAACCAAATCAATATTTATGGTATAAGGGGCTTTCTTCTCATAAACGACTTTTCACTTGGTAAATTTTCATGGAGGAAATGATAGCACATTATGAGGATACAAAGAGAAACACCTTCTTTAGTCAATTGATAAATCTCAAACAAAAGGATTCAATGGCAGAGTACACTGGGGACTTCCAAAAATTGAATATAAGGGTAAATAATATTCCATAGAAGAACAGGAGTGATGTCTCCATAGGTACTTTAAAGGATAATATTCAACATGAGGTTCGTCTTTGCGAACCTGATTCATTGGAGAAGGAATTGAGGTTGACAAGAAAAATTTAAAGAAAAATTATGGCAAATAGAAATCCTACCACTCACAATTATAAACATGGAAGTATTGTTCCTCCTAGCCTTCCACAACCTACTTTGACACCACAACAATTGGAAGAAAAAAGAGAGAATGACCTTTGTTACAGTTGTGATAGAAAACACACTAAAGGTCATAAGTGTGCTACTAAGAAATTATTTCACATTGATTGTGAAGAGGAGGAAGAAAAGGATCAAGACACATCAAAAGAAAAGGATATACACCAACAACCAACCCCAGAGAAAGAAGAAATGAACTTGATAATATCTTGTAATGCATTGTCCAAAATTCCTACTCCTCAAACTATCATGATAGAAGGACATATCAAGAAAAAAATGGTAATAGTGTTGATTGATTTGGGCAATACACATAATTTTATTCATTATAAGATAGACAACGAATTGAATTGCTTCTTATATCTAGCACCAGAGTGTCAAGTGATGGTTGCAAGAGGAGGAACCATAAATTTCTCTAGAAAGTTCCATAATATCATGCTATCCATGGGATAATATGTATTTAATAGCCCAAATATTTCCATTCCAATGGGTGGTGCTATTGTTGTACTTGGAGTCCAATGGCTACAATCCTTGGGTACAATAGCCTTTAATTTTCAAGAAGCTTTCATCAAAAAAAATTTGGAAGGAAAGGAAGTTGAATTAAGGGGTATCTTAGGGAAACCAGGAAATGTAATCAGCTCTAATGGAGTGACAAACCTTCTAAAGAAAGAACAATGAGGCATAATTTCACAATTATGTTTGCTAGAGGTTCCCACATGGAAATCATTTATTTCCCCAAATCTCCAAAAACTCTTGGACAATCATTTGGAGGTATTTGAGACTCCCAAAGGCCTCCCACCTATTCATGATCATGATCATGATATTCATTTGATTCCAGGAAGTGTTCCTCTTAACATCAAGCCTTACAGATATCCCTATGCCCAAAATACTGAAATTGAACATATGGTTGCAGAAATGCTAGAGGTTGGTATAATTCAACCTAGTCAAAGTTCTTTCTCTACTCCAGTAGTATTTGTGCACAAGAAGGATGGGCCATGGCACATGTGTCCAGATTATAGGGAGTTAAACAAGCTCATTATTGAAGATAAATTTCCCATTCGTGTCATTGATGAATTATTGGATGAATTGCATGAATCAATTTACTTCACCAAGTTGCATCTTCATTCAGGATATCATCAAATTAGAATGAAGACTAAAGACCTTCTGAAAACAACGTTTAGGACTCATGAACAAAATTATGAATTTTCGGTCATGCCTTTTGGCCTCACCAATTCACCTACATTTCAAGTTTTGATGAATTCCATTTTCAAACCCTTAGAAAATTTGTGTTATTATTTTTTGACGATATAGTAGTCTACATCAAGTCTTGGAAGGATCATGTTCAACATGTTGATAACATGCTCAAACTATTGGAGGAGAAGCAGTTATATGGAAAAAGCTCCAAATTTTTCTTTGGAGTACAAGAGGTGGAATATCTAGGTCATATTGTACCTTATGAAGGTGTTAAGGTAGACCCTAGCAAAATTACATTCATTAATGAATGGAAAATCCACACATCCATAAAGCATCTTTGAGGATTTCTTGGGTTGACAGGGTATTATCGCAAGTTTGTTAAGAATTATGGGAGAATATCAGCACCACTAACAACATTATTGAAGAAAGATGCATTTTCGTGGACTCCAAAAAAAATGAAAGCCTTTGAACATCGTAAAGAGGCAATGTGCCAAGCATCGATCTTAACTATGTTGGACTTCACAAAAACCTTTATTGAGGAATGTGATGCCTCAGAAAATGGAATTGGTGTTGTTTTAATGCAAGAAGAAAGACCCATTTCTTTCGAAAGCTATCCAATCATAGGAAATTATTTACAGAAATATTTTTATGAGAAGGAAATGTTGGAAAGCCTACATGGACTTAAGAAATGGGGACCTTACCTAATGAGAAGATTGTCATTCAAACAATATTGCCAGAACTTGACGAGGAAGGAAAAAACATATTGGAACCTGAAGCAGCCACAGAAACAAGAAATCGACAAGTACGAAATCGATAAATTTTAGAGTATCTCATCAAGTGGAAGAACTTACCCACTGAGGATTCCACATGGGAGGATGAGAATTTTATAAAGAAGCATCCAGAACTACTCAAGCGTTAACGACAAAACGTTTTCAAGGAGAGGGACATGTTAGGTCCCTATACTACTAGAGTAAGCCCTTATTGTTATTAGCACAACCCCCTTATTTTATTATTGTACCCATATAGTCCCCATGTTGTTATTATTGTGCACCATAGAAGCCCACTATTGTTATTTTTGTGCCCTTACAATATTATTGTTATGTAGGCTCTGATTGTATTGGGGCCCCTTAGACTCCTATATATAGAAAGGATGTATTTTCATTTGTATCATCCAATAATTGTCATTTGTGTAATGTAAAGGATGTTTCAACCTCGAAGAGGTTGATTTCTAAGTCGTTGATCTATATTTTCTATATTTTGTGAGTTGGTTTCATAACAATTGTAAATAAATTTATAAGTATTAATCTAAGAGAAATATGAAGGGTCATAGGTGAATAAGAAGAGTCATTTGGATCTCTTAGAAGATGAAACCAAAGGTCAATTCCTCTTGTATATATGCATGTTATGAGTTTAATAAATTCATTCAAGCTCGGAGTTATTCATCCTAGCTAGTAGTGGTATCAAAGCTCACTATTTTAACTCGATGATTCTCTTATGCATGTAAAAACTCCCCTCTTTCAATGTCAAATATTTGGCATGTACTACCCACTATTAGTTCTAGTTTTTGAAAGATGCATATGGAATTGCTTCTTCCTCCCATGACCTTTCTCATTACATTTTCACAACTACTATGCAATCAATTTCTCCCTAAGAGAACATAAGGTTGTGAACTCAATTTCGAGTATTACCATACCATATTCTTAGA
>APFE031745160.1:32506-52573 GCA_000404065.3 Pinus taeda
TAATATGTAAGGAAGGTTTTCAACATATTTATCAAAAACTTTGAATTTTGCATTTACAAGCAAGGCCAATTCATTCTCAAAAATCCTCAATTGCCTTAATAGCTATGGGAGGAAGGTTCATCATGAAAAGAAGTCATACATCTGGATTTCTACAAAGCCATTATCCTCCAAATAAATTGTGTGCCATAAAACATGGCAGTTGTCCGTAATTATCTGAGTGTCTGTTATGAAACCAGCTCAAGAAAAGATAGAAAAGATAGATCAACGCCTTAGAATTCAGCCTCTTCGAGGGGGCAACCTCCTTTACATTACATAAATGAACAATTCTTGGATGATACAAATGAAAATACCTCCTTTCTATATATAGAGTCTAAGGGGTCATAACATAATCAGAGCCGACATAACAATAATAATGTAAGGGCACAATAATAACAATAGTGGGCTTCTATGGGGCACAATAGTAACAATATGGGCACTACATGGGTACATCAATATAATAAGTGGGTTGTACTAATCACAACAACGGGTTACACTAGTAGTATAGGGGCCTAACACGTACTAAAAATTTCCATCTCATAAATTCTTTTCCCGTTGGTCTATCCAATGAAAGTTGTTGACTTAAATCTGTTGATTGCATTAAACCCACAAGTTTTTATAATTCACTATCTTTCCATTTCGATAATTGTCAAGAAGTTGAGGTACTTTATTTTTTGCAAATGGTTATGTCAATTCCTCACAACCTTGATGAAGTTACTGAACAAGATTGGCTTATCTCTTTCTTATGAGATTTTCTTCATAAGACTAATGCATTGATTAATTTATTATCTCTACAAGAATTTCAACCTTTTCAAATTAGTTGTTTTCATTATCAAGATCCAATCGTCGACTTGTTGGAAGAGTCATACCTCACAAGCTTTGTTGTTAGTCATAAGTTCCAATTTTATCTTTGGCTTAATGAACATGTTGATGAACATGCATTTGTAATCTCCCTTCATAAAGGTAAATCTACAGGTTGGATAAAGCAAGTCTTTATAGCACATTGTTCTACTTGTAGATAAGACCTTCAATTTCTTATGCAAATTATTTAGGTAAACGTTTTTATCTTTGCACATTGTTTCATAATGGTTCTAATATTTGATATTTTTTTGTTTGCAGCTCGGGGGCAACTCTCATTGCTTTATTGGAAATTTGATTTCACATGATATTGACCTTCTAGTTTAGATAGATTAGGATTTAGTTTTAGTTATATTCTTTTGCTTAGTTGCATGCTAGTTACGTTGCATTTTCATTACAACACTTTTCTTTCATTCCCTTTCTCATTTGAGTTTTGTTCTCCACATGCACTTTAGGGAAATTTTTAAGGATGATTTTTTTCTTGAAGTTTAAAAACATTGATGAATCTCTCTTGTCCCTAATATGCAAACTCTAAAATATTTAGTGATATATTTGTAAAATTATTCAAATTTATAATGATTCTATATATAGTCTATATATAATGTTGGTGATTTTTAAGGTAAAAGAATTTTATATTGTAAAATTTGGGTAAATCATTTTTATAAAAAATTGAAATTGGCGAATCTTTTTTTGTTGAAAAATCATGGAAAATTATCCCACCTGCAAATATTAGCCCCTAAAATTTTCCATGATGCACTTTACTAATTTTTACTTTTCTTCTATATGTTTTATCTTTTATGCCCTGCCATGTTTTCTTTTTTGTATTTGCTCGCATTCTCTTTTAGTAATACCATGTATGAAAGACATCCTATTTGGCTCCATGGTAATGTGGAAAAATTCGAAAGGGAAACTATCGAAGATTGAAAAAGTTAAACTTGCATAGGAAACTATAAAAGTAGATATAAAATGCTCGTATCTATCATAGGATATTTAATCAACCATTTATATTGATCAATTTTAAACATGTTAGCTCAGTCAAGTAGAGAAGGGATAAGAGGGAAAACTTAAGCAAGCATACTAATTTCAGAGTTTTATATATAAGAGTATCTACAAAACAGGGAACAATCTCTCTTTCTCATTGAATAAGTTAGGATCCTTCTTCCTCCCTTGGTGAAATAAATGCCAATAAAATTCCAATGAGCATAAATTAATAAAATAAATAAAGGGTGAAAGAAGGGAAAGGCTTCCTTTGCAAAGAGGTGAAGTAAGAAACTTCGTCGGGGTACTAAACATGCTCGCTAGCAGCAAAGGAATGCTTATGATTCCTTGAAGTCACTATGTTGGGGTACTGAATAGAACTACTATTAGTATAGAAACACTAGAGATGATAATAAAACTCTGACCATCTTAAACTCATGAAATTTACATTCTCCTACTCCCTAATTGAAATTACTGAAGTTTGACTAGTCTTGTGAAATGTGTCAAGTCGACAAGGGGAATAGAAGAAACTACATCTCTAACTCTGCTAAGTAAAGAAGCTAGGGTGATAATAGGATGAGATAATACTTCTAGAAGGCGAGAGCTCATGCTTAATGTTATACCTAAAAAGAGAAGTTGGGGCACTTTCAGTGTGTTGCCAAGTGTTGTGGCCACTACAACATCCTCCAAATATTTCCTACATTCAAATTTTGGAGCCTCCTTATGATGATGTCATAATTCATTTCAAGCCATTAATGCCATGCTCAATCATGTTTTCTAAGTTTTCAAGTCTTCCTATATGAATCCTATGTGTCGAACTACTTGTTTGAACATTCCCAACTCTTGATGTCTTCACAAGAACACATCCCAAGATAGGCTAAGCATACTTCACAATGTCATTATTGTGCACTCTTTGTCAATAGTTATTGTGTACCTATTGGTGCAAGTGACTGCGCAGTTCCTAGTGATAGTGATTGTGTAACTCTTAGCTACAGTGATTGTGCAATCCTCAATACTAGTGATTGTGAAAGTTTTTAGAGATAGTGACCATGCAATTCATCGAGGCATTCACTATGCACTCCTTGTAAATAGTTGATTGTGCAATTCCCTATGATAGTGATTTCACAATTCTTAGTGATAGTGTAAGGGAATCCTGTACAGATAATGATTACACAATCTTTGATAACAATGAGAGTGTTCTTCTTCAAGTCAGTATTGTTGCACCTCTTAGTGGCACTCAATTAAATCTTGGCTCTTGATTTCCTAACATGCATGAAGCACACTCATAAAATCTATCTCTAATTACATGTCTTCTCTCCCTATATAAATATTCTAGTACAAAGCTCATTTTCACATTCATCTTTTCACTTTTGAACTCTTTTCACGGGAGTACAAGGAGGAATATCTCACTCGTGATTGTGAATGCCCCATATTATAAGTGAGTTTCCCAACTACCTCTTTTTCTTTTGAAATTGTTTTGTTTGCTTTAATTTTCTCTTACATGTATTATTTTTTCTTGCTCTATCTTTTGCAAGTTTAACTTTTTCCTTCTTTCATTCTTACATTTGTCACTTTCGCTTGTTTTCACATACCCTAATAGCATCATAACACATATCCTAGAGGTAGATCCAATGCACTCTCTTATAGTAATTGATGTTATTTATCATTAGAACATGTTTTGGATACTTTCTCATGGCATTACACACTTTCTCTTTGCAGTCGACACTTATGTCGTAAAGGGTTACATCTTAAATGTCGCACTTGGAGATAGGTGTTGATTTGTTGTTGTTCAATGAATACATGTTGATTTTGGGTATTGTGTATATTCTTGTCATGTGTCTAACTATATATGTGTGTGTGTGATCATGTTTAGGACTTTTTATGCTCTTACTCTTACTCTTTTGTCTTACTAATCTCACACCTAGCCAATTTTGGAGTTCTCTTTGTCCTCACAACTTGTGAACCAAGACTAGTCTTCAACCCTAAGCTAATGTGCACTGAACATTCCTAAGCCATAGTGACGAAGGCCTTATCTCCTGAAATTATGCAACATGTAATCCTCGAGGATAACTTCATTTTGACTTGCACATTGTGCAACTTCAGAAAACTACCACTTCTTATTGCTATCTACATTTTCCCAATGCGCAATTCAGATCAACCCTTTCGTGCATTGCACATTGCACACTTCTACTAGACAGTGGGGTCATCTCTAGATCCTTGGTGAAGCCAACTTTGTAATTCCTATAGTCTCTTCCTTAGTAACTTCACATTGTGCAATCACAATGCCCAAGCTTATCACTCTTTTCTCTTGAACATTCCCTCTATGTAATTCCTTGACTAGCCTTGCCTCCACTAGGCACTGTGTGCTTTCAATAAGCAGTAGGATCATCTTTCATCCCTTTCAGTGCTCAACTATGAAAACCCTAGATCTCGCCCTTCAAGGACTGTGCACTACATATTCTCAGTGGATAGGTAGGCCTTCCTTTCCTCCTAGACTTTCCCAATCCTCAATCTATGATTTTCCTCTTCCTTTTCGTTATGCATTACGCAATCATAGTGTCTAGAACCTTACTCCATGCCTCCTAAATATGGGAATTTCACCCAATAAGGTCTCTTCCTTCCATAATTTTTCACAATCGCATTATAGTCAACATGTTGCATAAGGAAACAAGGTAGACTAGGTGATTGTGTGACTGATATTGTCTTGCCATGAGTGAACTTCATTTGCAAGTCTTATCATCCTTACATGGAAAGATGAAACTCAAGGAATTCATCAAGGAGAGGTTACAACAAAACACTTATGGAGATAAGAGACAAAGATACCATCATCCAATAGAGAAATGAATATTGGACCACGACAAAGAGATGGAAACCTAGGTTGACTTAGAAGGTTCCAATATTCACCTACACCATTTGGAGGGTGAAGACGAAGCACAACATAGATCAATCATCAAGATTTTAAGACATCAAAGTATAGAAAGGAACCTCACATCAATACATTTCCATCAAGTATCATGTCACAATAACCAAATTATGATCATTCAAAGTGTCAATGCAAGAGTTTTGTTTGGTCCCATGTATTTTTTCCTAATTATTGGTCAAATGTAATTTTGTATTTTCAAAATGAGAAAGTTTAAAATGTGTGGAAGCCCAAGGGTCACACATGAAATGTTTAAAGTCGCTATGAGTTCCTATAGTCATGTAGGAGTTCAAAGGTCACATAAAGGCTCAAAATTCACATGGGAGCTCAAGAGTCACGAGGTATGTTAAGAGTCACATGAGACATAAAAGGTCACTTTATTCATTATAAATAAACCCTCATGCCTCAAGAAAAGGGACTTTTCACCTTTTCGTCTATAGCTTGGCATAGGAGAGAATTTCATTCTTTAGAGGAGAAAGAAGTGACTTAATGTTCCACTATTGGTGCTAGTGTTGCCTCATTGTAATTGTGTACTTGGAACTTTCACTTAATAGTTGAAGCTCTCAGAGCTAGTGCGCTTTCATGCATGTATAATAGATGTTGTAAGACTATTGTTTTAATGTGTGTGGTGTATGTTTGTGTTCATACATACTAAATAAAATGAACTATTTCATTGGTTTTGGTATAGATATTGTTTAATGTGCATCGCTACCTACTTTTATGATCGTTATTACCTTGTGAACTATTTTTCAGGTTAACTAACGATTCTTTCTATTCTCCTATGTGTCTTTACTAGAATAGTACTATTAATTTTCTCTTAAAGGCTCACTCTTTCTACTTTTTTCATGGAAGAACCTTATATACATTGAAATTGTATGCTTCAGAGTATAAACTTACTTTCTTATCTCAAAGTTTGTGTATAATCTCTTATGTTGATAATTGCAGCCAAGGAAAATATCTAAGAATAATGGTAGCTAGGATGAACTCTTGGATAGTGCTCCTATCTCAAACAGTGTGAGGTCTAGTTGGGAATTCATACTGGGGAGACCCCCTACTGTTGGTGGCATCTAGCATTATCAACAAGTTTTTTTGCACATAGTGTTGTCATTGGTGACAACAAGTGTCATTGATGTAAAAGGGGATGACCAAGAAAAAAATAGTATCATTCATGGGTCAAAGGAGGAAATATGACCATTGGATATCTTGTGTTCCTGTATCAGGTGAAGTCAAAGGATGCTTGAAGTTTATTGATATTTTATAAGGTTTTGATTTCCTAATGACCTTATAAATGTCAGGATTGCGTAGTCATAGTCGATAAATTTCCAATAGTATATCCCACTCTAAAAAACTCCTCCTTGATGAGAAATTATGGCCAGATGAAGATCAACATCTATTGAGCGCCCAAAACTGTAGTGTCAAAACACACCAACATTAATTCATTAAAAACTATGCAAATTTTGAAGGATCCACTGTGGATGATGTCCAAACTAACATGATGTTTAATGGATTTAATAGTTGTGCAACTAGCTCAAGTTCCATGGTGGATATATACCAACATGTGCACCAGTTAACCGAGAGCAGCCCCATGATCATGTTGTGACATAAGGTGCAAGATGATGATATAGTGAAGATCCAATCACGGTATGATACATGGTTCTAATTAGTTAAAAGGATATGATGGTGTCAGTGTTGAAAAGTGTAACCAGGATTAGTCTTCATAATTTTCATGGTACTTGTATCATTATGAATTTTATGTGAAAACAAATAATAAAAATGTTTTTCTATTAGTTAAGCATGGTATTCACGCTTTTAGGATTTGTTGAGTCAAATATTTAAAGTCATATTTGGACCTATTGTAAATGTTGGGCACAAGATCACCCTAAGGCAAGTTTTGGGGCTTAAAGCCCAAGTTTTGATTAAGTCCGATGTAAAGACTCCACGATTTGTGGGCGCAGAGCACAAAGTTGTAATTAAGTCATAGGGTTGTCCACCCTTACTTTTGTAATGTAATGTCGACTTGAGAGTTCTACCCATGGTCCGCGGACCATGGGACTGTATAAATAGAGCGAGGCTCTAAGTGTAAAGAGGAAACTAAGAAGTCATCCATAGAAGATCTCATGAGGAAGCATTTAGTCAAAAGTGTAAAGTCATGTTTTCGAATCATAGAGTAGGAGAAGGCTCTACAGCTGAGTGCGCAGAGGCCTAGTAGTCTGCAGCTGAGTCCACGGACCCCTGCAGCTGAGTGCATAGGGCAGGTTGGGTCTATAACCGATTGAAGGCTTATATGAATGTGTTGAATAAGTGAATATAAGATAAAGTATTTGTTTACGTGAAGATAACTAACTATTATAAGAATATAAGTAAGATCCGTAGTGTAACTTGGGGAAATAACATTGATCGTTGCTTTAGTAGCGCGAAAGATCCTCAACCCCTGGTTAGGGCTGTGCGAAGTCAAATATAATATGGTGTGAAGGCCTTGCAGGCCAAGAAACTGCGCGAAGTGACTTGTGCGAAGATATTCACAGTCATATTGAATCAACCCCTCAGACATCTCAAGGGTGCAGAAACTTGGTTCCAAAATCTCCCCATACTGCTTTGGGTGAGACCTCAATCCGCACTCTGCGGGATGTTGCTAAAAGGGCCAATAGTAGAGGGATTTGTTTGGCTAAATAACTCTGAACTTGGGTTAGGTCCCCTCAAGCCAACAAATGGTTCCGCTGTCGGGACCAGAATCTGCATAGAGATGTTTAATTCCATATCATTGGAATCCAACTAAGAAAGAAATTGAAGGTTGGTTGGATAGGAGAATCCACGAGTTCGTGGCATAGGAGAATAGGAATCCATGACTATCAAAAGAAGAGTGGTTAGACTGATACCTGTACATAGAGATCCACGAAATTTTCTTCGCATATTTCCCTACTAAGTTGTGTGAGTAGATCATGAAGCTAGCAGATAGCCAAGGAAGGTGGAAACTGGACAATCCTATTGTGTGGACCCCAGAGTTGGTGCATAGATTAGAAGCATCAGAGGATAAGATCGAACGTGTTGTTGACCACTAGCTCGATCGAATTATAGGAGGATTCATTACTGAGTTCGTGGTAGATACTTCAGTCAACTATACTAAGGCAGAGAGAGGCTTTCTCAAGGGACCACGAGGTAAGTACGTAAAGTATTTGAATACGTGGATTAAAATGTTATTGTGTGAAAATAGGTTTTTGCGATTACCTTGATGTCTGGAGCCATGCGAAGTGGAAAAACCTATGGAAATGAAGTAGGTAAGGGACTAGAGAATAGCCCTTCGATTTCACCTTCGCGAGGGGCCGAGGAAGATCTTGTGAAGGTCTCACCATGAAGTGCGATCAATTTGATAAGGCAAAGGATTCTGTGCATACCACCCCCACCCACATCACCACTAGCTTCACTGCCTTCACCCCCGTCTTCGCCCGTACCACCTTCGCCACCACCGTGAGTCAATATGGCAAGCGCGATAAAGTTTCTTGTATTCAAGGGAGTACGAAATGAAGATTTAGACCAGTTTTGGTTCGTGATAAGGGTTGTATGGGAAGTGCAGGGAGTTAGAGATGATAATATAAAGAAAGAAGTGTTGGTCAGTGCCCTGCAGGATCGCATGCTGACTTGGTATATGAAGCATTCTAATGACAATCTGAATGCGGGGATCGCAGATATCCAAATTGTGCTGAACAAATAATTTAGCAGGTCGAAGTCCGAGGTGCAGTCGATCATTGGGTTCAAAGGGATGACAATGCTACTAGGCGAGACTCCTTGGGAGTTGGATCAAAGATTGAAGTGCACAATTTACGAAGCTAATATGACTTTGATGAATGGACAACACCACAAATGGTTTGTAGCATCGCTAACGCCACATTTGAGGAATGTGTTGTCGCAACAGAGGTTAACGACTTAGGCAAAAGCCTTAGGGATCACGATGAGGCTGCATGAGACCCCGATACAAGATCCTAACTTGGGAGTTCGGTAGATCCACACACAGCTGAAAAAATTATGCCTTGATATGCAAAGTCTGAAATAGGACAGGATAGCTCGGTTAGAAGTGCGCGAAGAGGTATGGTGCATTAAATGTAAGGGTCAGGGTCATGACAAGGACCACTACCCAGTGTTCGTGAATTACCTTGTGGGAGGAGGACCGATGCCGTTAAGATCCGAGGCACAAGCAGGACCTAGCGTGGCACCTGCTTTGTGGTGTGCGATTTATCAAATAGGAGGAAAGAATGCTACAGACAACTGACATTTGTTACAAAAGTACACATAAAATTTGCAACAGTTTTTTTGTAATTTTTGCAGATCGGTTGGACACGATGAGCACACTTGTAGAAGCTATGAGCTAATGATTGATAAAACTCCCACCTACAAGGTACATGCCGAAACACGACCCCTTGACCAGAATGCAGGAGTGGTGCGAATCAGATTTCAGGGGTGCGAACGAGGCCGAGGTGGAGGAGGACCTGGAAGAGGTCTCAGATAGCTGATATGTTACAATTGTGGAGGGCCAGCACACTATGCCCGTGATTGTATGAATCCAACGCGTCCATCATGTTTGTATTGTACCTTGTTTGATCATGAGATGGAGGACTATCCTACGCTAATAGCTAGGCTGCGCGAGAAGGGAGCGCTCCACCCTCCTCCCGACTCAAAACCTGCAGATGATGAGGCTTGAGACACGCGAGGAAGATCCAAATGTGAACATTATGCTCTAAAGTGGAATTGCGATAGGAGATGATAAAGGCAAACAACGCAAAAATAATACTTGGGTTCGCAAGGCTCCGACGAAAGAAGCAGAGTTTGATTTGGAGTGCACTAAGGAAACCTTCATGGAAGTTAAGAAGAGCTTCATTGATGCCTCCACTTCAGGAAGCAAGGATAGATCGGAGCCAAAAATGGATCCATCTATGCTTACGACGTTCCTAGAAACATGCATGAAGTTACTGCGTGACAATAAGGCTGTAAAGGGATTGCAGGAGCTCATTAACAGATGCGCTGGGACCACACCAGGAGAATCGTACGTAGTCCAGAAGATTGGAAAGCATGCGATGATGATGGGAAGAGAAATGAGGTTGACCACGTAGATTGGAGAATATGAGATGGACTAAGTAATTTTGGATTTAGGATCAGACGTGAATGTTTTGCTGAAATATACATGGGAGCACATGGGAAGGCCTACGCTGCAATGGTCTCCTATCCAGCTATGAATGGCAAACCATCAAAAGATAATACCTATGGGGAGATTGCAGGGAATCACTGTGGATATTGAAGGAGCAAGCGCACTAGCAGACTTTGAAGTGATATAGATTGTTGATGACAACAATCCATACCCTGTGCTCTTTGGAATCGATTGGGCCACTAACATGAACGGGGTGATTAATTTGAAGGAGCGCAAGATGATTTTTGAGAAAAAGTCTTTGTGCATAGCCATAACTTTGGACCCTGTAGAAGGATCGCACTACACAAAGCTGGTTCGTGACTATGAAAGCGACAACAATTTGGACTGCATCTACAAGATAACCACGCGAGAGAAAGACTGGTAAACCCCACTATGGATGGACGGATCTCATAGGAGCACGAAAGCTCTTGTACATCGGATTCTAACGAGGAGATAGAGTGAAGGCAAAAATAGTTGCACGAGGTGACCACGCTGAATAGTAATTTGATGACAAGATCATTGCACTGCGTATCGACGAAAGTGAGGGATCTGCCTACTTATGATGGGTTACATGAGGTAGATGCTTTCTTGAACATATTTGAAAGGGAGGCGCCAAAATAGCAACGTTTTGAGGCTTTGAAGTGAGTACTGCATGCTACACCCACGATGTGGTGGGGTATGCACCAAGGAAGATTTAAGGACTGGTGCGAATGCAGGAGAATGAGGCACATGCATTTTGGGAAGCCGAAGATGCGACTAACAGATAAATACGATGTACAGGATGTTCTGCGTGCACACCTGTCCAGGTGGGCACAAGCATATGGTAAACAACCTGCACATATGCACATGGACTTCGTGTTGGGGAACACGGTCAATAAGCAGGTGTTGGGGAGGCAATTGCGCGAATGATCCCTCTACTTAGAACGACAGAGTGTGGAAAGAACGAGTGTGTAGAAGGTGACCCACGCAGAAGCATTTAACTAAGTATGCGAAGCACTAAACATGGTATATAATGCACAACGAAGTGATTGGGACCTTCCCGTACCAGCAGTTTTGTGGGCTTATAGGACAACGCGTAATAAACTAATGGGACAAATGCCTTAGAGGCTGACTATGGAGAAAACATTGTAATCCCAATGGAGTATATTATGCCTCGTCCGCGCATAGCAGCACCCGTGGATATGACGTTTTGCGAAGCCTTGGAAGAAGGGATTGTGCAGCTGAACGAAGAAAAACATTTGGGACCTGATGAAGAGATCCAACAAGGTGATCTTAGGCTCCAAGAACTCATGAAAGAAAGAGTGTGGTTAAGGGATAAAAGCACTCTGATGGAATCGAAAGTCAAGAAGCTTGAGGAAGAAATAAAGAAGGATTTTCTTGATAAGAAAATTGTGGTGATAAAACAGGGCACACACGATTACGTTGACAAAGTTGGGGACTGCCGTCGAGAATTGATCAGCTTGATGGCTTAGATTGGACTGCATATTACTAAAGGGATCATCGATGATGGCACGATGCAGACGGGGAAGTGTGCGAGGCAAACAGTCAAGTTAAAAAACCGACTTTTCCCAGGAAGAGGTATTGATGGTTGGTTAAAGCCATATACAGGTGGCCTGACCACATGAATAGCCATGGGAAACACAATCTTAGCGCTCCAGGCAGTTGAAAGGAGGTGCGGGACTATAAACTACCCTTCCTGATAGCTGCATGATAATAGGAATGCGTGTAGGAGCAAAGTGCCACAAGGTCCGCGACAATGCAAGGGTGGCTATGCTGCCGTGCGGGTTTGCTGGAAAGTGACCGTTGTAGTCACAATTCACGATGTGATGCTTGACTTGAGACCAAATGGAGTGGGCGATAGGCATTTAAGGCATGCTTTATGGGAAAGATTTGGGAAAATCTACCGCCAAGGGAGCATTAATGGACCAGATTTGGGGGGAACAGTCAAATTGGAATTCAAAAGGCGCCATAAATTGCAAAGGGCTGCCCCGCAGACAACACTTGGTGATTCGTGAATTAAGATGTCGTGCACCCAAAGTATTCTAAATGGAGACCTGTTTAACCTATTGAGAGAATTGTTTGAGCAATAGCTGCCGAAGAGGCTGTGTAGGCCATGATAGTAGAAGATGCTCCTGAGAGTGTTGGGATAGTTGCAGAAATACCTAAATCACTACACATGCTGAGGCCCAAGAAAGATAAGCAGCCCATGATTCTGGTTTGCATGTCCCCTTGAAACCCGTTGAGAACGAAATTGACCATGGAGGAAAAAGGGAATGCAGTTAATTTGGAAACCAATGAGGAGGAGGAAGACCTTGAGGACATCTTGATAGACGAAGACATGGAGGAAGAAACTAAGGGCACGGAACCTCAAACTAGGTTGCTTGCATATGTTGCTCTACGGAAGGGGAAGGAAAAGGTGCCCAAGGACCTAGATGAGAGCAAGAGCTCTTTGCAGACTTTGCTGCTACCTGACAATATCATTTTTTAAGAAGGGCACCTGGGATGGGTGCCGAGTTTGAAGTTCGAAGATTGGTATCTCACCGATCATGAGAAATTCCCTCACTTGGCGAGCGCACAGCTCAAGAAGCCGAAGCAAAACACCACGGTGGGAGTCATAGAGTTGGAGTAGCACAAGTGGTTACGGAGAGTCGAAAAGGCAGGGTTGTTGAACCTGCTTTGGGTGCCGCAATACCATCACGCCCCAGTGCCTATCTTTGTCATCAGGCAGCTGCTCTGCCTGGTGCATGCTGGGTGTTTGTGGCTAGAGGAGCCCATCCCCATCATGGACCACCTAATCCATAGAATTACCCCACTGCCTTGTAAAGGGGAAGACCCAATAGACATTTCGGAGGGTAAAAGTAGTGATTTGGCCATCGCAGAGGCCATGAAAAAGAAATACAAGCTGGAGAAGAAAAAGAGAGGCTACGCAATCTCCAGTATCAACAATGAGGCAATCAGAGTTGCGACTCAGATACTGGAGGGTAAGGTCATGCAGAAATGTTGTGTGGATGAGGTGTCCACGCCGGTGGTTGCACTTGCCGAGCAGTGCGTACAGGGGGTCCAGTTTAACTGGTTTGAATTCTTGTGCAAGGAGTTCATCAAGAATTTTCGTGAGGCATAGGAACATGGGAAAACCTTCCATTATGCATGGATTCTATTGTCCATAGTGCTGGTGGCTGGGGAATTGCCTGAGGATATCCAGCTCCCCACAATTATGAGGGATCTCCTAGAGGCCATGAAGTACGCTTCGCTGTGGGCCACTAAAGACACACACTGAATTCGAGACAATAAAATATTCTAGGTGTTCATGGAGATAAACATCAGAATGGGGATTAACTGTATGCCGTGGTTATCGCCCACCGTCTATAACAACTTACAAAGCTTCACAAAGTTCAAGGCATACTTCCACCACGTCTACATCAGGGTGAGCAAGGACCCTGCGAAGAAGTGGAATCATCTCCCATACATGGCCACGGATGATGTTATCTTCGATGTACTTGAGGCATGGCCAACGAAGTGGCGTGCTCTAGCCACCTCTGCGACGAAACCGAAAAAGTCTGCTGTACAACGAAAGAAGGAGGAGACAAAATTGCAGATGGCGCAGTTGGCAGAAAATAGAAGAAAATAGGCTGCAGCAGAAGCACAGAAGGCAGTAGAGAAGGAGCGTGAGGGCCAGAAATCAGCTTCAACTAAGCAGGAACAAGAAATGGAGGCAGAGACAGAGGAGTGTGGCGTGGACCTACAAACAGCGACGACACAGTTAAAGAACCATTACCCAAGAGAGTAGGTGGCTTCGCGAAAGAAGTCGAAAGCGTCTAAGACTTCTTTCGACCCAATCACCCTCACTGAACGAGATCTGCATGATATAGGGGAGACAGTGCGTGAACTCACCGCATAGGCCCTCCAGTAGTTGGTGGAGGAGAATCAGATTGTGTTGGGGGCCCTCGAGACACCGATTCAAGAGTTGTAGGTATGCACTCCCCAGGATGGTACTCCTTCAACTAGCCTCACAGTAGGAATGGTCGCGGCTGAGGAAATGTTGCGCGCCCACATGACAAACACAACTGTGTTGCCAAAGGGGGAACTCATTATAGAAAATGAGGCTGACAGGCCTATGATCAGTGCATTGAAAGGGGTAGGAATCAACATGGCTGTGCTCCCTCGGGAGACGCTCTATGTCCTGCAGGACGGATTGATTGCATTTTGTGAGCTAGGGAGAGCTGCGTGCTACAGGTGTTGAGTGAAAAAAGAATCAACATGGAGCATCTGAGCTTACAACATGATGAGGTTGTCGTGCAAAACCGACAGATGGTGCAGGTGGTTGAGGAGGCCTGCCAGATGGTCCCTAAGTTGGCCATCCGAATAGAGGCACCAACAAAGGCGCGCATCTAGAAGTTAGCAACAATAGTGTGCGAGGTGCGAGAAGAGATGGCCAAGGTTCAAATGGAGCTTAACCTTTAGATAGCAGAGCTGTAGTTGAAGGTGCAACCTTCAACTCCTCTAGAAGTAAGTGAACAATGTGCCAATGCCATTACATCGAGGATGAAGGAGATCAGTAGTGTAGTAAAGGACTACACCAAAATGTTGGAAGAATCGTTCGAGGTCCTCACCACTCTATAGGAAGACCCGAACAGACAATACTTAGAAACAGAGGCACATGAGCTACAACAACCATATGACAATGTCAAAGGGACCACGCAGACGGTGGCCCTTACACAGAGGCTCGTGTGGATGCAACAGGCCAAAGTGCTTAAGGAGCAGGTAGACGCAACGTGACATAGAGAAGCGGTTTTGAAGGCACACGTCCATCCTTGGATCGACGAGGCCTTTGTAATCACAACAACAGTTGAAGGCAAGCTTATGTAGATGAAAGGGACGCAGGAGCAGATACAGGGAAGCAATTCAGATACTGGGGTCTCTGAACAGCATGTTCAGATACCGGGGTCTCCGAACAGCATGTTCAAGAGATACAACAAGTAGCCGCTCAGTGCGCTGCCAACCTTGCAGCAGTCCAAGCAAAGTTGGAAGGTCTCCGCGTGAAGATCTCCGAATTGATAGAGTGACTCGACAACGAGTCATGATGTTTGTGTTAGGGGCTTGTTGGGCATGGGATCCCCCCAAGGCAAGTTTTGGGGCTTAAAGCCCAAGTTTTGACTAAATCCGATGTAAATATTCTGTGATTTGTGGGCGCGGAGCGCGAAGTTGTAATTAAGTCATAAGGTTGTCTGCCCTTAGTTTTGTAATGTAATGTCAGCTTGAGAGTTCTACCCATGGTCCACGAACCATGGGATTGTATAAATAGAGCGAGGCTCTAAGTGTAAAGAGGAACCTAAGAAGTCATCCATAGAAGATTTAATGAGGAAGCATTGATACAAAGTGTAAAGTCATGTTTTTGGGTCGCAGAGTAGGAGAAGGCTCTGTAGCTGAGTGCGCAGAGGCCTAGTACTCTGTAGCTAAGTGTGCGGACCCCTACAACTGAGTGCGTAGGGAAGGTTGGGTCTGTAACCGATTGAAGCATTAATAAAGATAAGTGTTACATTATTTCTATGTATTCTTTTCCTGTTTTATGCATTGAAGTATATTGGGTATGAATTGCAAGTTTACTGTCTATTTGTTGCGCAAATTTATATGAATGTGTTGAATAAGTGAATATAAGATAAAGTATATGTTTACGTGAAGATAACTAACTGTTATAGAAGATAAGTAAGATCCACAATGTAACTTGGGGAATAGCACAGATCACTGCATTAGCAGTGTGAAATCTCCTTAGGCCTTGGTTAGGACTGCGCGAAGTCAAGTATAACAGGGCGCGAAGGCCTCGCAGATCAGGAAAGTGCGCGAAGTGACTTGCATGAAGATATTCATAGTTAGACTAAATCGACCCCTCAGACATATCAATGGTGCAGAAACTTGGTTCCAGCATCCCCCCATACTGCTTCGGGTGAGACCTCAGTCCGCACTTCGCGCGTTGTTGGCAAAAGGGAAAATAGTATAGGGATTTGTTTGGCTAAATAAATCTGAACCTGGGTTAGTCCCCCTTAAGCCAATGGTAAATAAAAAGGAAAAATAATTTTTGAAAATACAATTTGGGTAAAATCACCTCAAGAAGCCAAGTCGTTCCTCTTGGATAACAAGTCGGCTCATTGAAAGCATGTGCCTTTTTGTGCATTGGAACAACTATATATTGGCATACATTCTCCTCCAATTCGGAAAATAATTCAATGCTTCTATGTGATGATCTCTGATTTGGAAAGTTGCAAAGTTTCTCGAGGCCAAAAGAGTTGAGGTGTTGCAAAATTCCTAAGGCTATACATTTGAAAATGCGTAATTTTTCTGGGCTATATATGCAACCTTTATGGAGCAGAAGATTTGAAGTGTGTATATGCAAGTTCTCTATAAATACATGTGAGTTTCCAGTGGAAGAATATTTATGTGAGATCCTTGAAGAAATTGATGCAAATGATTGTGGCTAATATTGGTGCTTATGATCATGATGATTTAAAAACTTGGAGGGATAAACTTGGCTTCTTGGACGTTGGATTTGGGTCTTGGAATTCTCACTTTGATTTGATTCTATAAGAAAAGAATATTTTATGGGTTTCCCCTTTATGGTTTTTTGGCCTTGGCTTGGAGAGCATACATCTGTTTCTTGTGATCTTCTTGATGTATATTTTGGGAATTTCTTGATGAAATAAGACAACATAATAATAATAATAATAATAATAATAATAAATCCAACAAAATCACAAGCATTTACTATGACAGAGAAATCAACTCTAAATCATAAGCCTATTGATTTCTGAATAATGAGCAACTGATATGGCCCTTCCATGGACTTCCATGTGGCATGTCCACATGGAATTCTTTGGATGGTTAGTCATCCAATATAAGGTGACACGTGGCACCCCTCATGGGTTACCACATGGAATAATGACCTCATGCTTACATCATCATGCAAAGTACTAATGGCCTTAGGGACTCAGTCGCTTGCATGGTCATATGGTAGCTTGCAGTTAGGTCCAAAGGGCTATGGAGCAAAGTTTAAGTCCTCAGTTATATGAAATGTCAACTAGGTGCTTAGGGGCTAGGCCTAAAGAGCCATGGAGCAAAGGCTAAGGCCTTGGTTGGAAGCATAATCATATGAGAGCTTAGGAGCTATGCCTCAAGGGCTATGGAAAAAAGAATAATGTGATGGTTACATGGATGGGTATATGGTAATGTTAGGCTTGAAGGGCCGTGACACAAAAAATAATATGAAAATTACATGCATGGGTATATGGTAATATTAGGATTGAAGGGACATGACACAAAAATAAGGTGACAGTTATATGGTTGGGCATATGGTAGGAAAATATTGCCAACATTGAAACATTGGATATGGACCTATCACATGTTAGCGCATATGAACCTCGGACCACAAGAACATTATATACATATGCAAGCCTTTAGTCCCAATTAAGAATTGCACCATTGATTGAATATATTACAAAGTTTTTCATAGAGAATTCAAGATCTATCTTTTCTTATTGGTTTCATCAAGCCTAAGGTAAGGTTTTGTTTTGTTTCACATCGATCCAATGATAGTGGTTTATCATTGGAGATCATTACTCAGAGATCCAATGATTTGTGGAAGCTCCAAAGATATCGTGGTAGTAGTATGATCATGAAATTCATAACTCAAAAAGACATGACAATAGTTTGATTGTGAATTTTATAGCTCATGAGTCATAACAATGGTCTAATTATAAAGTTTATAAGAGAGCTAGTGACTTATTTGCTTCGAGAGCCATGACAGTGATTTGGTTGTGAAGTTTATAAGCTCAGAGAGTTGTGACAATGGTATGATTATGAATTTTATGAGCTCGGAGAGTCTTGACGCTGGTCTATAAGACATGACAGTGGTTTATTTGTACATAACTCAAAAAGTTATGACAATGGTCTATATACTCGGAGATTTGTGACGTGCTCTAATTGTGAAGTTTATAATATTGGAGAGCCATGACAATGGTCTATAAGGCATGGAAGTGGTTTATATACATTATAAGCTCGAGGAGCCATGTCAGTGGTAGCTCATAGAGCAATGATAGTGGTATATCCATATGAGCCATAGTCGTGGTTTATATATAGCTCAAAGAGAAAATGGCAGTGGGTTATCTACATTATAACTCAAAGTGAAGTGGTAGTGGTATATTTGTGAAGGTCATATGTTGTATTCATCAAATGATCAAATCAACATTGAGGCAACTTTTTGGTGATAAAATCCCATGACCTTGCAATGAGTCTAGCACCAATATTATGGTTAGAGCTCCATGCGTTAATGCGACCCTTAAAACAAGGAACAATTCCTCAAGAAGAATCTCTATGAGCTAGCAATTGTGATTGGTCTATCAAGACTCTTATCTGTGCTTGGTTAGAGGATCAATCCCCATCAACAAACATTTTTGTAATACATGGAGGTTATTAAGATCACTATTTGATATGAGGTATTGGCATATATATGTATCTTTGATCATTATAATCTACAATTTATTACACAAGTCAATCAATTGTGTGTGTTGATTTGGTTTCCGGAGGTTGTGGGTTTGAGCCCCACTAATACTCAGTCAAACTATTTTGTAGAAAGGTTTATTAGCGTGCTCATTTTAGTTAATTTGTCAAATAATTAGTATTTTATAGTTACCACAAAATGCCTATTTTGTAGAATGTTTCCAGAATATTTAATTTTGTAGCATGTTTAATTTTTTGTATGGTATCTATATAGTTGCAAATGGTTTTTAATGATTTTTGGGCATATTATTTGTCCAAATTTTATTCTAGATGAAGCATGATGATGAAGGTTGAATGGTGAATACCCCTAGAGACATGAAGAGTCTCGTTAATGTGTTTTTGATGATTAGACTCCATCGTATGTGTTTTGAGAGCTCTTTATTTGGTTATAGTTAGTGTTGAAGAAACATTTCTGAGAAAACCTTTGGGTGAGAAATTTGTTGAACAAGTTTGAGCAAGATCTTTATCAAGAAATGAAAAAATTATGAAAACACCTTTGAAGATTTATATTGTATAAGGATTAGGTGGATCCAGTTTGAAAGATTCTCAAAAGAGGCCAACAGAAGTTGAAGAAGGAGTTGGGTGTCGCCACTAAGGTTGGTGCCTCATTCAAGCTGAAGCCTAACATAAGTTAGAGCTTGCTCATCATCAAGGTTGGTGCCTCAATTAAGTTAAAGCCTACATCAGGTCAGTGCTTTCTCATCATCAAGGATGGTGTCTCAATAAGGTTGTAGCCTACAGTGTGTTTTTGCTTGCACATTTTTAAAGTTAGTGGCTTAGTCAGGTTGTAACCTACCACAAGTAGCAACTTGCATATATTGTGGGTCGGTGCCTCTATTTGGTCAATTTAGTGTGTCCTAAATTGCTACATTAATTATCAATCCGGGATTCGTAAGCTGACGAAGTGTGGCACACTATATGTGCAAGATAACCTATTTCTTACTTTTGTCGTTTTTGATTTTTATGTTGTTTGGGGGTTTTTATCTTTGTTTATGGAATTCCTATTCCTAAGTTTCTAGAAGGCAAGTATGATTATAGGTTTTAAGGCAATTATGTCCTTTATAAGGGTTCCCAAAACTTAACACTTCAGAAGGTCTTAGAACATACTAGTGAAAAATAATACTTGAATCAAGAATGAAAAGATGTTGCTATTTAAAACAAGTAATTAATGCACTACTGATTATGAAACTATCATCTCTACTGCTGTCTAAATACAGAAAATTGATTTAAGCTACTGCACTCAAGGAAATCAAAGATTGCAAAGAAAGTAAAAGTAAAATCAAATTACATCATTCATAGTCTGATTTCTCGCCAGTTAGTCTAGCTATGGCTTTCGGAGATAATCATCAATGACATGAGCAATCCAATATCTAATTGCAGAAAAGTAAACTAAAATCAAATCACAACATTTATATTTCGATCCCTCACCAGTTAGTCTAGCTATGGCTTTCGGAGGTAACCGTCAATGAAATGGGCAATCCAATATCTAATTGCAGAAAATTAAACTAGAATCAAATCACAACATTCATATTTCAATCCCTCGCCAGTTAGT
>APFE031745162.1:0-11415 GCA_000404065.3 Pinus taeda
GTTTACCTTCCAATATACCCTGGACTCCTTCCGATATCCTTTAAAGCTCAGGAAAGCCATGAACGACCTCCTCTGTCACCATGTTTTTCTTAATAAGTTTTTGTGTTTTGCAGGCAAAGATTGTTGTTCCAGGTTTGTAAGTAAAAAGCTCGTGTAACAGTTGGAAGACAAATATGAGGATTTTACTGTTGAAAAACACAGTAATAAAACCTGAAGCACATAGTAAAGGTAGAAAGAACGTTGTAAAGTTCACCTAGCCGGGTCAAAGCATATTTAATAGAGTTTAAAGTAGTATCAGGTAAAAAGGTTAAATGAAGCAATCTGCCATTGCGAAGGATACCAACAATCAATTAGCCAAAAGGGAAAAATATCAAAGAAAAAGTCAGCACAGCCTGAATAAAGGGGACAACAAGAAACAGTTCAAACAACTGCCCATGTCTTCTTGCCATGAAGATCTCTCTTTTCTGAAAAATCTTAATCAGTTTTAGGGATATTTTCCTAGTTTCATTATTGTATAAATAACTCTCTTCTTGAGTTGTAAATGGTTTGGAGTTGAGATTCATAGTTCATTGCTTGTAAAGTCTTGACTGTTAGTTCTACTTTGAACCTGGAAGTCACCTTTAAAGGAAGATTTTGTAGACACTTGATGTACTTAGTCTTTCTGGGGCCTTAATACAAAATAGAGGATTTTGAATCTAGTTTTACACAGTTCGTGTTATCTTGTAATTTTTCCCAGTTTTCAATCATCATGTTTTTCTTCATATGCTTATGAATTATAGAGATATCTAGGTAGGAACAATTAGAGTTACAATTGATTCCTATAAGCTCTTGAAGTGATCATCTATTAAGAGATTGGATTAATGCAAATATTTGTGTAGCTAATCCCCTCTAATCAATAAATCATCAGCATCTTGTGTAAGCATTAAGTATACTGCCTTGAACCTTTGGAACGTAGTTCAGAAGGTTTTCCAACTTATGATTGTTCTGTTTGACATTCTGGAAACTGTGATAATCATATTTTTTGTTGTCTTCTACTCACCACTATTTTTTATCTATATCACTATGTAATGCTTTATAGTAGCCCTCTATTGAAGAATTAATATAACCCAACAGATTAATAACTTCAATTCTACATCTGTCTTCATTCATTGGTCTTCCAAAATTAAAACCAAAACCCCCCAAAACAATTATTTTAGATGCTCTGGCATTGGTAGCCTGACCTACTACTATCTCAAAGGTACAACACCGACCATGTCTTAGGGAAAGGTAATTAATAATTATTACAATTAATAATTTTAATATAATTGGAATAATTTAATTTTAGATAAGATTGAAATAAAATAAATTTAAATTATAATTAATTTTATTTAATTTTAATTTATAATTTTATTAAGAATATTATTAAATTTAAAAATTATTAGTCATATTAATATTAATATTAATCCAAATTTTAAAATTTTTACTAAGATAAAAAAAAAATAATTTTAATTTAGAATAATGATTAAGAATTATATTAATATTACATATTATCTAAATTGTTAAATTTTGTATTAAGATTAAAATAAAAAATTTAACTTTAGATTTTATTTTAATTTTTTTTATTTAAAAAAAAAAAAAAAAAAAAACAACTTACATTTTTAAGTTAAAATCTAAATTAAAAATTAAAATTAAAATTAAAAGTAGGGCTAGTGATTAATTAGAATGTGAGGTGTAGAGAGAGAAGTAAGGTTAGAAATGGAGGTGAGAGGTCAAGTGAAAAGAGGGAAGGGAGATGTTAGGAGAGGGTGATTTTGGTGGTTAAAGTAGGAATCCAATTGTCACTTATTTTCCATCCTTCATCTCGATTGAGGTTGTTAGGGTGTTTACCTCTTTCTATGGATTCTCTAAATTTTCTGTGGTGATTGATTTTGGCTACCACACTGGAGTTTTCAATACATACATGATGATTGGTTTTACTGGAATTTAATAATTTACTTACAAAGCTTGGCATACAACTGATTCTCTCTTGACAATCTTAACATTGGTGCTAGATGTTCTGCATGCTCTTCCTCATTATTAGAATATATCAATATGTCATCAATGAATACTATCACAAACTTGACTAGATAAGGACGCAACACACTATTCATCAAACACATGAAAGTAGTTGGAGTATTAGTAAGACCAAAAGGAACTATTATAAACTCATAATCCCCATACTTGGTATGAAATGTAGTTTTTTACATGTCCTCTTCTTTTATGCATACCTGATGATATCCTTATCTCAAATAAATCTTTGAAAACATTTCTACTCCCTTCAACTGATCAAAAAAGTCATCAATATGTGGCAAAGGATACATGTTCTTGATTATCACCTTGTTCAACTTCTTGTAATCAATACAAAATCTGAGAGTACCATCCTTCTTCTTCACAAACAATACTAGTGCACCCCAAGGCGACACACTTGACCTAATGTATTCCTTATTAAGCATTTCCTTAAGCTCCCAATTAAGTTCCACTACCTTTAGAGTGATCATCCTCTAAGGTGCCTTAGATGACAATGCTTCTCCCGTCATCGACTCAATTGAAAATTCCACTTCCCTATGAGGTGGTAAATATGAAATCTATGTTGGAAATACGTCCTGAAACTGCTGCAAAACCAGATACCTATTCAAGACTTCAACATCCTCAACATCCTTCCTTTTTTCACTAGACATATGAACTACAAACAAGAGACACCCTTTCCTGCGACTCTGCTTTGTCTGCATAGTTGTAACCATTCTTACTGACGTAGGCTTCTTCTTACCCTGTAAGATTCTCCCCTCTCCATCATCATCTTGGAACTCAATAGCCTTATCATAGCAATTTACCTTTGTCCTATGAATATACAACAAATCCATACACAACAGCATATTGTATGATCCCAATGGAAGCAAATTTAGATGTGCTAACTAGACATACCATTCAAATCAAATGCACACAATCTTACCCAATGATGAACTCTTTTCTTAGTACTTGTAGCCAACTGCACCAACCAAGGCTCTACATTCACTTTTTTATTCAAGCAACCCTTATCAACCAAGTTAGGCCTAATATAACTATAATTAGAGTCAGGGTGAATCAAAATAGAAATAACTTGATCACAAATATTACCTTCCATCTTGATAATAGATGCCTGATGATCAATCTGCCTATTATCCAATGCTACATAAATACGAGGAATACTCTCTCCAAAATCCCCAACTGTTTGTGCCTCCTGAGCACTGTAAATTTGAGGTCTTCCACCCTAATGTTGTGGACAATCTCTCTTGTGATGATCATTTCCACAAGTCCAACACTGCAAAGGCTTCCTCCCCTCACCCTTGTTCTTCTCCTCAGAATAAAATCCATGTCCTTTGTCAACTTCATTGAATTTCTTGTATGATGTTGCATTCTCCTTGTTACTTGCATCTTGAGGTATTCCTCTCTTCTTATCCCATTTTCCCTTATTCTTGTCATTACCTTTCCAACCCTGCTTAGGTTTCAACTTACACTTAAGACTGTTCATAACAATGTTTCAATTTCCCAGTTACTTCCTCAAATGTTCAAGACTCGTCATACTCAATCTAATCTTTAAATGCTAGTGGCAACCTAATAAAAAACCTTTGAACCTTCGTCTTCTCATCCTTGATATATGGTACATACCTCAACAATTCCAAGAAATTAGTCATGTAGTTTTCATCTGTCATAGATCCCATCTTCAACTTATATAACTCCTTATCCTTATCATCATAGTATCTCTCTAATAAATACTTCTTTTTGGAAAGTATTTTGAACTCATACCAACTCAATTCCTCTATCTTAATTCTTCTTTCACACTTCACATATTCCCACCAGATGTCCACTTTTACCTTGACACTGAAAATGGATATCTTAGCTTTCATATTCTTTGTATAGTCACGTAGCTTGAAGAACTTCTTCATCCCAGGAAACCCTGCTTTTGCATCCTCTAGTTTCTTCAGATCTCCATCAAAGGTAGGAGGGTTCTCTTTCTTGAACTAATCCGACAGGTACTGCTTCTCACTCTTCCTGTAAGGATGATAATGATGATGACCATGTTGTCTCTATGATCCAGAACTAGAGTAGAACCCATAAAAATACCTCTCCTATCAAGTGTATCCATCCATCTACCACCTATGACCATGTCATCCATGTATGACCTGTGTCCTCCATGAGACCTACTACCATATTCCCCATTAGTCCTTTCCTCCTATCCATAACTGATATGTGTTTGTCCCTATCTTTGTAAATTTGATAAGCTTTGAAGGATCAGTACATTGACCTCTGCTTTCCTTTCCTATGCCCTAGAAATCCTTTCCTATGACTGAATGATTTTGTCATTATCTTCTTTACGGATCCTAATTTATGCCTTTAAACTTCTTAAGGTATCTTCCATGTCAGGAGAGTACTCATCTTTCTGTTGATCATCTAATCTATAAGGATAGTGACATGAATTATAATCCACCATTTTTCTTTTCATCTATGATCTTATACTTCCTGCAAACATACCATGTCAAATAAACCAAATATAAACATAATCAACATACCTTAGTGAATTTCAAGGGAGGTTATCTCGTTTGCACAGTTAATCTATATTAGAAAAACATAAGTATATATAATGAAATCAACATATAAATCACCTCAATATACCAACATTATCAACCTCAACATGACGACACAACTGCAATACTGACCATCATGAGAAACAATCAACATACATGCATGATAAACACATTGACAACTAGCATTCATGCATAAAAATCACATCTATCCCGAGATCCAATGCTATAACCTCACTCTGATACCAATATGTAGTATCATATATCACCCAAAGAGAATAGAAACCCTATTTGATACCAATTTGTAGCCAACCCCTCCCACATTTACCCAATTTCACTGTCTTGTCAGAGTAAACATGAGACGAAGAGTTACCATGACATGACCCGACCTCTAAGCTCCAGTGAAGGGAGTGGTTCCTACAAACTGACAACTCACAACATCTCTTAAGGCTATAGGACACTCAAGGGCCAAAGGACCACCCCAAGTGACCAAACCCTGAGTTGGGGATCTTTTTCACTGACCTAGACCCCCAATCACATGCATGACAAGGCTTGGGTGCAATTATAGGCCTCCAAGTGCATGCACAATACTGCCTCCATGCGATTGTGGCCCAACTTGCCCAATTCAGAGGGTGTGGTCCCAAGATATGAGCCACAATTCCAAGTCATCCTCTAGACCACTACCAGGAAGCACCTGAGACTTTCCAAAATTAGTATTGACACGAGGGAAAAGCTAAACTTTCAAACTCGAATAAATAACTTGACCTAGACTGCCTAGAAAATGCTCGACATTTCATCAAACACATCGAAAACATGTAAGCTACAAACCATGAATGCATATATGATCATAATAGTTTGAGATTCATCTAAGAATCACCAAGAAGGCCCTAAACTCTCTCCACATAACTGCAAAAACACTTATTAGTCCATACATTCATCAACCAGACAAATAGTTAAACAATTCATCATAAAAACGATAGATAATACTCATCCTATAACCAACATATAACTAGAAAATAACCAACATAGAAACCATGGAAACTCAGCCAAAATATCATCAACATAATCACTACAAATGCTCATACATCACAATAAGGAAATGTCTCATATTAAAATATGAAAATACCAACCAAGTCAAGGACTTCCACATACCACCCGACCATAGATTGGGTTGAACCAAATCTCTCTTTTAGCCAATCACCCTTGCACCATATTCCAAGCATGAATGTGGGATCTCATGGATTAAACCAAACAAAACCATCCAGAGCTTCCAGAGTCCAAACCAATTCAACCCTCAACCATAGTGATTCCACCTCCATGCTCAGACATCACTAACACAAACTATATTCGTCCCTACCTAAGCTGCCAAGGGCTCCAAGAACTATTAACTCAACCCACAACCTTCTAAGGCTCCAGAGAGTTTGTCCAACCCATCTCCAAGGACTAGTAACTCAACCCAAGTTGTTCCAAGGCTTCTAGAGGGTTTGTTCCAACCCACAATCATAAGGAACCTAAGCACCAATCATAAAAACAAGTGGAAAAACCCACAACACCATGGCTATCTAGGAAATGGAAAGGAAAGTATAAAACCATTATCAATCTAGTAAAATATCCATGCCAATGACAACACATAACCAAAAAAAGCACATGCATATACCACGCATCTAGAAATAAGCAAGGAAATCACACATGCAACCTGTTACCTGCCAATCCATCTAGTTGTAGTTGTTGATCCACCTGTTCCCTTGTGCTTTTTTGCTTTCCTTTGCCTTATTTCTCCAAATCCAATGTATGCCAAAGTGCTCCAAGAATACTCTAAGTGTGCAAGAATGAGAGAATGAGAGCATGAAATAAGAACTCCAAGACGAAACTGAAAAAAAATCTTAAACTGACCAAAATTGTGAATTGATCCTCATAAATTTTTTTATCATTGAGGCCCCTATTTTCTTCATTTTCCTTCAATTTCACTCTCATACAAATTTATATATCTTCACCTTCCTTTTCTCCTATTTTCCTTTATTTCATAAATAAAATGTCAATTATTGCTACTTTGCCTTTGCCAATGCCTTTTCCAATGTCCATAGCCATTAATTAATCTCAAGTGATACCCATCGCTATGTTTTTCCCAACATTGAACTTGGAATACATGTCTTGTGACCTTGGTTATATTTTGTTTACATTGAAAATCAACTAGGGGTTATTACAAATGATGTGCTATGGTCGATGCATTTTTATCTTTTCCCCCTTTCTACTTCTTCTTCCCCTTCTGAGAAGTGTCTTGATGCTCTTTCTGCTTTGACCTACTCGATTTCCCTTTCTTCTGGCCTATGTTCTCCAGATACTTTGCATATACTCAAGCCTCATCCACCAATATAGGTTTGAACAACATCACTTGTTTTTTGTAGATGGTTGTGTAAACCCCCCAGATACATGAGGAGTACATTCAGGTTTTTGGGGAGATACCCAAAATTATGATCATCTTTCTAAATTCAGTGGTGTACTCCTATAGAATCTGCCCCTACTTCTTCCTGAAGTAATGCCATTGGATCCACTAGTCCTCTACATACCCAATAGGGAAAATTTATGACTTTATGAGGGTTTTGAAATCATCCACCAATATAGGTTTGAACAACATCACTTGTTTTTTGTAGATGGTTGTGTAAGCCCCCCAGATACATGAGGAGTACATTTGGGTTTTTGGGGAGATGCCCAAAATTATGATCATATTTCTAAATTCAGTGGTGTACTCCCATAGACTCTACCCTTGCTTCTTCTTGAAGTAATTCCATTGGATCCACTAGTCATCTACATACCCAATAGGGAAAATTTATGACTTTATGAGGGTTTTGAAATCATCCCACTTAGTCACTAGGGATATCCCTCCAACTTTAAGGTCTATGAGTGGCTTTTCCATCAGGTCAGGGCATGGCCCTCTAATTTTAGTCCAACAAACAAAATCTTGTATTCTTTCTCTATATTATGAACACTAAAATAAACTTCTAATTTCTACAACAAATTATTTAGCTTTAGAGCATCAATTTCACCTTAATGTAGCTTGATGTCAACTTTGACTTTCATTTTGAACAGGGATTATGAATGGTTCATGACGCTCAAATTGGGTTGACCTTTTCCAGGTTCTTTCTTTGGCTCCCTCTTTATTTCATCTTGATCTCCGCTTTGATCAAACCTTTGTGTTAGAACCTCCATCTTCTAAAAAATAGCTCAAGGTTATTGATGATGGATGCTATGAGGAGGTCCATATTATGGTTTATATATGAAACTTGTGCTTCCAATTGTGAAAATATCTCCTCTACGAGATCATAAGGGTTATTTATTCATCAGCCATGACTAGGGCTTTGTGGCTTTCTACTTAAGATATTTGGGTCCCATGCAACTCCTCACAATATACCCAAATAAAGATACTCTAAATACCAATATGATTCGTAAACTTCCATGGATATTCCACTAAACAATTCATCACAATAAATCTAATAAATTTATACTTAAAAAACAAAAATCTATACCATGCAAATTAATTTTCCTTAGACTTATGGATTTATTGAGTGACAATTTCATACATGAAATATGCAAAATGGGGAAAATAAAGAACAAGAAAAATTACAATCACTCACAACCACAAGAACACAAGATACACCCTCAGAAACCCTTTCAGGAGAAAACCCAACTAGAAGATGAAATTGCTCTGGTCTCTTTCTATGAATGGAAAAATGGATGCAAGTACAAAAAAATGGGGATTGTGGCCCATCGGTTGCTACAATGTACAAATCCTCTACGTTTCCTCTCTCCCTATCCACTTTCAGCTACTTTCTCATCTATGGAGCAAATTTCTCAACTAGAGTGGAACCCCTTTTCCTCCTACTGACCTAGTTATCACATAGCCCAATAACCTGTTAGTGGTTAGTTTTAACTCCTTCAACTCTTAACTAAAGTTATAATATTGACTCTTCTAGAGTATTATTCATCATGATCATGTGGCTAGCCCCTTTTCCCATGAATAATGGGGGTTGGCATGGCATCCTCTTGAATTATGGTGGTTGAAACATGAAGGTCAATTGCTAAGTGTCATAACTTTTGCATGCAAAATCTGATTGAGGCGCTTCAAACATGAAATTACTAAATTATTTGGTAAAATTTTGAGGAAAATATGATGTGGGTTTTGATATGTATGGGTGTAAGATGAATTATTTTATCCATTTATTAATCATTATCCTCATACACCACTATCTTATGACATAAGGCTCATTTAACAATTTTTTAAAGAGTACGTGGGGTGGACTTTAGTTGTTAGAGCCCTATAATACTAGTGATTACCCCATTACTATTGTAGTTGTATCCCTTATTAATATTGTTGTGACCCTACTGTTCCCATATTGTTATTATTGTACCCCATAGAATCCCTCTATTGTTGTTTTTGTGCCTTTATATTATTATTGTTAGGTCGGCTGGGTTATATTGTGACTCTTTAGACTCCTATATATAGAAAGGAGGTTTTTTCATTTGAATCATCAAGGAATCATTCATTTTTGTAATGTAAAGGAGGTTTCCCCCTCGAAGAGACTGAATTCTAAGGCATTGATCTATCTTTTCTATCTTTTTGTGAGTTGGTTTCATAACATTTGGTATCTGAGCTTTTGGATTCTAGGGTTTCGTTTCTCCAAATAGGTCATCGTGGAATTTTTGCTATAACTTTTTTCTGCGACATTTCATAAGCGAAAAAAAAACCCATTTGAGAAAAGATCGCCCTGAACCTCAGGTTCAAATTTCAGATCTTTTCGCACTAAATTTGCAGAGATATGATCTAAGGAAGTTGGTCTTTTTGCAGACTCCTAAATTTCATTCCACATAGGTGACCTGGGGAAAATCATCATAACTTTCTCTCTAACCATCGGATTGAAATTTTGTAAGAAGTTACAGAAAGAGGGCGGACTATAGTTTCTTGTATATATTTTTCAGAGCCAAAGGTCGAAACAGGGACACACGGCACGTCGTACAAGTTTGCTCTACTGAACTAGTCTATAATCAGGTCACTGTGGGAGATTTTGGCATAACTCTTCCTTGGAGAATCCAATTTGGATCAGACTAGTGGCATTGGAAAGAGGACATAGAGGGCTACTGCAGGTCACAATTTCCAAATTGGATGATCCAAAATTACATAGATACATCAGAGGCAATATCGAGCTCCTACAAAGTGAAAAAAGGTGTGTAGATTTTTTTTAATTCTTGCTTAAGCTTGGTTTGAAAAATTATTTTGAAGAAATTCAAAGGGAATAGTAGAGCATTATTATCGGTAACTGATGCCTCGAGGAAAGAAAATGCAAACACCTAGTAAGCAACCTGAAAGCTCTAGCATGACTCATCAAGAAGAGGAAGAAATGTTACATAATATATCAAAATGACAAGACCAAGTGCAACAAATGTCACTTTCACAAAAGCTAACAGAAGCTAAGATAAATGGTGTGGAAGCTAAGATGAATGGCATGGAAGCTAAGATGGACAATTTAAAGATAGATCTGAACACAAATTTGAAGACAAGCAAGGCAGATTTGAAGACAGATTTGACAAATTTTCTACAAGAAATACTTACTAATGGTGAAAGGGTAGTAAAGGAAACTCATGATGTGAACAAAAGAAATGTTAATCATGATTTCATAGACTCTAATGTTGGATCGAAGACCCACCATACTCCAAAAATCGATATGAGGAGTTTGATGGCAAGGATCCCGCAACATGGATATTACAGATGGAGCAATTTTTCGATCTCAATAATGTGCAAAAACACAAAAGGTACGTATTGCAACTTTATATTTGGAACCAAATCAGTTCGTATGGTATCAATGGCTTTGCTCTGGTAAACAAATTATCACTTGGGCAATTTTTACAAAAGAATTGACAACACATTATGAGGATACAAAAAGCAACACTTTTAGCCAATTGTTAAGTCTCAAACAAAAGGGTTCAATAATGGAGCACATTGAGGAGTTCCAAAAATTGAACATAAGGTAAAAAATATTCTAGAGGAGCATAGGATTGATGTGTTCATAGGGACTTTAAAGGATAATATCCAACATGATGTTCGCCTTTGGGAACCTAATTCATTAGAGAAGGCATTCAGGTTAGCAAGAAAAATGGAAAGCAAAATTATGGCAACCAGGAAGCATACCACTCACACCTATAAAGACGGAAGTGTTGTTGCCGCTAGTCTTCCACAACCTATAAGGTTGACACCACAACAATTGGAAGAAAAAAGAGCAAAAGGGCTTTGTTGCAATTGTGATAGCAAATACACTAAAGTTCATAAGTGTGTTGAGAAAAAATTATTCTACATAGATTGTGAAGAGGAAGAAGAAAAGGAGCAAGAAAGGTCAAAAGAAGAGGATATACTCCAGGGACAAAGCCTAGATGAAGAACAAATGAATCCAACCATATCTTGTAATGCATTGGCGGGAATTACCACTCCTCAAACCATCAAGATAGACAGACAAATCAAGAAGAAAAAAGTAATAGTGTTGATTGATTCATGAAGTACTTACAATTTTATTCATTGTAAGGTAGCAAAAGAATTGAATTACTTCTTATATCCAGCACCAGAGTGTCAAGTGATGGTTGCAAATGGAGGAACAATAAATTGCTCTGGAAAGTGCCATAATATCAAGCTATCCATGGGAGAATATGTATTGATTAGCCCAATTCTTTCCATTCCAATGGGAGGTGCTGATGTTGTATTAAGAGTCCAATGGCTACAATCCTTGGGTACAATAGCTTTTAATTTTCAAGAACTTTTCATGAAATTTTCAGTGGAAGGAAAGGAAGTTGAATT
>APFE031745162.1:21812-71713 GCA_000404065.3 Pinus taeda
GCCGGCAGAATTCTATCCGCGGCCCAACAAAATACCGCCGGCAGAATTCTATCCGCGGCCCAACTCTAACTTGATACACAGAGGCGGGCCTCCTCCGCCCGCAGAATTCTATCCGCGGCCTAACAAAATAAGGAAAACCTCGTCCGAGAACTTTTCTGCTGAACTGAAGGAAGGGAGCGAAAGAGAGTTCACAGAAATAAGACCTGTAGGGCAAAGAGAAAATGACAGGGCTATTAATGCCAGAAGCAATCTTCCCACGTCCTTTGAGGAACCAGTGTGGCCAAACTCCCGTGAAATTAGCCAACCCATGGGCCAGCCGCTCCGCTCGAAATTCGAACCCAGAATCAATAACACGTACAACTCCTCTACCAATACCCCAGGTCCCGGGCTGCGGCCACCACAACCGGAAAATGACAAGAAGCCCGTTAATTGGCCCCTGGCCTGCTTTATGGCCCACGAGTATCTCACCCGCGGGACATTGCTGGGAAAACCGTGGCCGCCACCGCCGCAGGATTCGAACATTGGACCTCAAGGAAATGACAGCAAATCCAAGCCCACGTCTGATACCGAAGTAGAAAGACCGAAAAGCACAAGAGAAAAAAATCCGCAGCGTTCGAACACTGGACCTATGGGAAATGACAACAAATTTAAGCCAACGTCTGGCACCGAAGAAGAAAGACCGCAAAGCCTAAGAGAAACAGAGCCGCAAGATTCGAACACCGGACCTTGCGGAAATGTTAATTGGCCGCTGGCCTGCTTTATGGCCCACGAGTATCTCACCCGCGGGACATTGCTGGGGAGACCGTGGCCGCCACCGCCGCAGGAATCGAGCATTGGATCTCAAGGAAATGACAGCAAATCCAAGCCCACGTCTGGCACCGAAGTAGAACGTCCGGAAAGCATAAGAGAAAAACAACCGCAGTGTTCAAACACTGGACCTCTGGGAAATGACAACAAATTCAAGCCAACGCCTGGCACCGAAGAAGAAAGACCGCAAAGCGTAGGAGAAACAGAGCCGCAAAATTCGAACACCGTACCTCGTGGAAATGTTAATTGGCCCCTGGCCTACCTCATGGCCAACGAGTATCTCACCCATGGGACATTGCTGGGTAGACCGTGGCCACCGCCGCAGGATTCGAACCCTGGACCTTCGGAAAATGCGAACAAACTCAAACTCACGCCTTGCACCGGAGAAGTAAAACCGGAAAGCAGAAGAGAAAAAGAACCGCGGGATTTGAACACCAGGCCTCTAAGAAATGACAGTAAATCAAAGCCCACGCCCGGCACTGAAGAAGAAAGACCAGAAAGCAGAAGAGAAAAAGAATCGTAGGATTCGAACACCGAACCTCCCGGAAATGATAACAAATCCAACCCACACCTGGCACCTAAGAAGAAACCACAACCAGATATTAAAAGTGTGCTTTTTACAAGCTAATTGTCTTTATGAAAAGTTTTTTTTGGCGTCAATGATATTATAATATATCTGTGGATGATGTGTTTCGAATCAACCAGTGAGTGTGTGGTTCGTAGCTGATCATGGCCACATATTAAATAGAGAGCAGATCTTCGAACAGCTAGATTTCGAAAAACGGCTAAATTACATTAGACAGGATAACGGTTAAAATTAACTAAAAAACTGCTAAATTTTACTATTCACATTATTTAAATTATAATAATATTAAATTAATATGATAACATACTAATATAAACATATCGATCATGGACACATATTAAAAAGAAGAGGCAGAAGCTCGAACCGCTAGATTACTTGAAAAACAGCTAAATTACATAGACATAAACTAAAAAAACTGCTAGATTTAACTATTCAAATTATTTAAATTAAAATAATAATAAATTAATATGATAACATATTAATATAAACATTAGGCCTTTTTCTTTTGTTAGATTTATTATCTGATCTTTCAAAAAAAACTTCTAAAATATACTTTTGAATTGTGACTTTGTCACCAATGATCCTTAGCTCTAACCATTCTCCAAACACGTTTTGCAACTAATGTCTCATTGGACATTCTTTATTCCCCATCCTCCTTGGTCTATTAATATCACAATATGTTACTATTTGACTCAAGGGGCCCCTTTTTCCTCCTCAATTACCTAGTCTTACCTAATACCCCATTAGGAATGAAAGATGATGCCATCTAATATATAACTATTTCCTTTTTCCTCATTGAAACTGACCATAAGAATGTAAAACTCAATTTCCTAGTCTTACCTAATACCCTATTAGGAATGAAAGATGATGCCATCTAATATATAACTATTTCCTCAAAGTATCCCTTTTTCTTCCTTAATATTGACCATAAGAACATAAAACTCAATTATCTAGTCTTTCTTAATACCCCATTAAGAATGAAAGATGTTGTCATCTAATATATAACTATTTCCTTGAGAATAGATTTGGCTAAAATAAACTTACCTCTTCAAGATAGCCAATTATTACACTAAACATACAATCAATTTTCCACCTTTGAAATAAGTTAGCTCCTACCATTTCTTCCCTAAGTGTTTTTTTTAAGGTAAAAGAATAGATATTTCAACTCATCCTCATCATCCATCGATTGGAAAGGAACTAATTGAATATTAAAGTATCTAACCCTATATTCATTTAAACTAGAAAATGATAGTGTTGACTTTTGTAAATTAACCAACATATAAATAGTTGTACAATAAATATCTAATAACTATGTAAGCTTGAGAGAATCCTTTCTTGAACCATCACTTAATAGCAATATATCATATATAAACAAGAGATGTATATTACTATCAATCTTGATTTTGTTGAAGGACATATTTTTTTTCTCAAGAGTTCTATGTAAACCCTCATCCATAATTAGAAATTAAAAGCGAGTTAGTGGTCATCCTTCCTTTATCCTTGTATTCGTGTTGAAAAATGTTAGAAGCAAACCAATTAATTTAGATGGAAAATGAAACAGAGGAGATATAAATCACTAGTTAATTTACGAAATCCTTCTCTAGTTCACATATTTCTCTAAGTGGGATTCAACTTCATTGGCTTGTTGTCATTTAAACACAAGTAATCTAATTCTCTCACAAAATACTAAAAAATGACATGTATATTTGTAGTTGAATCCCATATCATACTCCCTCCCCAAGGAAAACCAAAAAACAATAAGAAACCATTCTTTGAAAAACTCAACCATTTTTTGAAAAACTCTATATACATAATCCTAATAAGCCACTTGATATGTATATGATTCATATATGTTTATAATTGTGATCTCTTCACCAAGATCATGAGTAGAGAGAATTGTACCTAAATCAGAAGAGAAGAAAATAGTATATTTTAAACTTCTCTTCCTTTAGTCCAAATGAAATCCTTTGAATGGCCTGTAGAACCCATATAGCAAAAGTCCTCATGTTTGAGAATCTTAGCTAGTTTAATAATGCACTTTAAACTTCTCTTCCTTGAGTCTAAATGACATATTTTGAATGGTTTGTAGAGCCCATATAGCAAAAGTCCTAATGTTTGAGAATCTTAGATAGTTCAATGATGCAATTTTTTTTGTCCATCACCCATTGTCTCCTACAAAAAAAAGAATGTCCAACTTGTACCAAACTATTCATTTATGAACAACTTATTTCATTGATGGGTTTGCCAACATCTCTATCTACATCTTAATGTACTACTCTATTAATTTGTGGCTCTTCACTAATATCTGAAGCACCAATTTTTGATGTTATTTTTGTATCTTCCAAGTCATCTTACTCATTAACGAATACTATAGAAACTAGTATAATTTAAACTTCTCTTGCTTTAGTCCAAATGAAATCCTTTGAATGGCTTGTAGAACCCATATAGCAAAAATCCTAAAGTTTGAGAATCTTAGCTAGTTTAATGATGCATTTTAAACTTTTCTTCCTTTAGTCCAATTGACTTCTTTTGAATGGTCTATAGAGCCCATATAGCAAAAGTCCTAATGTTTGAGAATCTTAGCTAGTTCAATGATGCATTTTTTTGTCCATCACCCATTAGCTCCTACAAAAAAAAAGATTGTCCAACTTGTACCAAACTACTCATTTATGAACAACTTATTTCATTGATGGGTTTGCCAGCCTCTCTATCTACATCTTAAAGTACTAATCTATTAATTTGTGGCTCTTCACAAATATATGAAGCACCAATTCTTGATGTTCTTTTTGTATCTTCCAAGTCATCTTGCTAGTTAACAAATACTATCTTAAGTAAATGGTTAACTATTAAATAATTATACCCATGACCATGTCCATCTTTATGTAGATTCTCAAATTTATAATTCATGTGCTAAGCACATTCAACATGTGTTAATCCCTCGATTAATAATCCACATTATGCAATGTTCTCTTACAATGCTACAAGTTCATGTTACTTGTGCTCCAACTTTTTTGGAATATGAATATTCATACCCATCATTATTGAGATGTAATTGACTAAGTTGATTCTTTAGGGTAGTGTCTACATATTAACATGTTGCATTATAAATGGAACCAATGATCAACCTCGATAGATTGGTCCACTTCTTGAACTTGTTTCTCACTTTATGAGCTATTCCACCAAAATTTCTTAAAAAAAAATTCTAATAGTGCAAGTTTCACTTTACTAGTTCGTGCAAGTCTCACTTTACTAGTTCTTTCACCATGCAATGACACTTTCTTTGGGAATATTATGACACTCTTTAGTGAAATTCAAGAGTAGTTTTTTTTGTAATTTGGTTTTTCATTAAAAAAAAACTAATATCTTCGTTGTCTTATTTCTCAGTATGAGTTGGAGTTCTTTAAAACCCACTTAGGATGGGGTTTGAGCAATGATTATTATTTCACAATTTTCAAGGTACACACACCTTTCTCATTTGCAAAGAGCATGCACTCTTATTTTAAGGGAAAAAGTGTGTAAATGCAAAGAAAATGTTTTTTAAATATATATTGAGATGAGCAATAACTACAAGTGATAATTATAAAGGCTATATGGGCATTAGAGACATAATGGTGTCAAATAATTATATAATATGAATCCTCAATATCTACCACATTTAAGTTAAATTAATTCTAATTTCAGGAGCAATGATGAAAATGTTGTCCATAATTGTTAGAGACATTAATTAAGTGGTTGGGTGTTCCAAAAAATCAATTGAATTTACACCTAATTTTACACCATAAATTTATCGTTATCCCACAAATCGAGTGCTATTCATAATCATTGCATTCAATAACCATGAGTAAAGTAGAGGTTCAAATGTGGTAGAGGCTATTGCATATATTTAGCTCTCTGATCGGAATTCCACTAAGGTGATGTGTGAGGACTTTCATCATGCTTTAATTAATATGATTAATATGGTTGACATGTTTTTCAAAGCATTCCTTATTGGGATAGAAATATCTATTCATACCCCCTATTTTTGAATTGAAGTCCTTGGCTTAACTCCATGCGCATTGATCTGTTTTAATATTGAGATCCCTTTTGTTGTGGTAGAAGGAAATTTTAGAAAAGTATATGGTTTCCTTTATTAATTGAGCAACAATCAATCACTAGTTTACTTCCCAAGAGGGAGGATTTTTTATGACTATTATTAAGTCTCTAAAGACTAATAATACTCTAACACTAACGTCTTAGGGTAGTAAGAGACTATATAGAAGTGGATGCACTTCTTCCTAGTTATTAATCCCTGCCTGGGACTATTAGCATTCGATCAGACGTTGACTGGGTATTAGTTCTTCGGTTGACCGTAAATTTCAAGTGTTTAAACAATTTTAACCAAAGTTTATTGCTGGCTATTTGGCTTCAAAAAGTTTTAACCAAACTTTCCATTTCACCCTCTTATTGCAAGCGTCTCTTGCCCCGATGTGATTTTATTGAGGGCAAGTTATTTTATCCTAAGTTTTTTCTTGCTCGTGCTTAGACTCTTAAGCTGCATGTTATCCATCTGTCACTATGCATGTTATCCATTTGTCACTATGCAGACTCACCGAGTTCGGTCAAGCTATGGGTATTGTCTCAAATCAGTCAATTCATATGTCCTTCCTCTGCACAATCGTCAATTACAGAACCATTAGAGCTCCAAATGCATCAAATCTCTGGTACAAGGGGTTTAAAATTACATTTTTAGTAGGGAGGGGCATGCTGATCGTTACTTCACAAATGCATTTATGGAGAGCCACTCTTTAGCTTAGCTTTGCAGAATTTATGCATATTCAAAGAATAATGCATGATATGTGAATGCTGGTGTAAAGGCACTGGTGTCTGCAACTGCTGCCTGTTTAATTGGACAGCTTTCGAAGCGCCTAGTGTCAGCTCTGCTAGGTAAGGGTTTCAACTGGAGGTTAGCTATTAAATCTGGTGGCATGCCTTCAACCCATTCATTGATTATCTGATTTTGTTAAGGTGGACGTCTAATATTTTTGTCTCGCAAAGCATTGTAGCCTCTGCCACTGCTATTGGACTGGAAAGGTAAGTTTGGGTTACCCATTCTCACAAGATTGATATTGGAATTTCGGGATGCAGTATATTGCTAGACATCTATTAATGTGCTCTAAATTCATCTCAGTGCAGGGGTTTGTCAGATTCCTTGTTCGGGTTGACAGTTGTTGTCGCAAGGATTGTCATGTATGATGCTCAGGTACAGCTATCCTACTCTGCAATGCGATTCAACCTGGATTTTTTGCCCATTGTAACATGGAACATTGAAGTTGAGCTTATTACTTAATTACTGCAATCTGCTTGCTATGCTTTAGCTACCTCCTTTCTTTCTAGGCGTAAGCAGAAGCAAAATCTTCTTTCTGGCTATGCTTTAGCTACCTCCATATATTGATCTGTCATTTGCACTCCTCCCCAGCGGTGAGATGGCTCTGCAAAGCACGACGTCTTTGGACCAGGCATATCAGGTAACATGCTGTCTTTCTTGCTGGTAGTAGCTCGCTCAAACCAAGCCTATTTTGTTTTTTTAGCCCTCTGTCTGTTTTTTTAGCCCTCTGTCTAAATAAACAAGCAAATTATCACTGTTAAAGTTTAATCTACTAATGTTCAATAGATATTAATTTTCCAATAATATTCATTGAACACACATACATGAATTTGTATGCAACATCTACTACATTAATTTCCTAGTTCATGGCTGTCTTATACCAATGCAAAAGTAGAAATATTACTCCGTTATTGAGCTATATAGCCTTGGTAAATTATAAAACATACCTCTAGACTGCGAACACCCGAGCTTGCTGTGTCTTGAAGCAATAGAGCATGTTCATACTCGTACACTTTTCAAAAATTTCTTTTCCTTGGATTCACATCTGCTGTTGAAGTTGAAAAAACAGATTCCAGATCGTGCTGTTTATCCTGAACATCGATTCTTCCTCTACAGACTGAGAAAAATGATACAGCGACCTATTGTTCCTGCGCACACACAATATCCCTGAGAATTTGTATGACCAATATTTACTTATGGATCTCGCCAATAGCCGAGTCCAAAGAACAGAAACTGAAATGTTTGGATAGATAAGGCATTAGACAACAAAAAAAACCTTATCATGAGATCCAGAACTTAGTTTAGAAAGTTTTCTTTGGGATTCGTGGTTGAAATCCTCCACGTAGGAATTGTCGATGTCTCGCTTTACAAAGCTGATCCAATTCCATATTGTAAGAGGTCAAAATTTCGGGTGTATCTCCGTCCAAATCATAATTTAAAAAGAGCAGTTCCATATTGAATAGAGTTCAAAAGCTTATAAATTTTTTGTTAAAGATTGTTAAATTTTCTATAGCTAGATTAAGAACAGATAGTAGCATGTCTTGGAAATCATGCTCCCAATATTTTTTACAGGAGTTGTCAATGCCATGCCTTGCCTTGCTGATCAGGGCTGATCCCATTTCGTTCTGGAAGAGGTTAAAAAATAATTGTTTATTTTTGTATAAATTTTAGTTTTACAGAAAAAGTATAGTTTCAAACGGAATATAATTCAAAAATTGTAACCTTCCTATTGAAGATTTAAAAAAAAAATACGATTGTATTAAAAAAACGATATTAATAACATTAACAAGTCTGCATTAAGAAAATATATTTATTTTCTACCTTGTTTTTGTTTCTCATCTCTCTTTTTGTTATGAGAAGAGAAAAAGAAAGGCTCACTAGTAGATGCCCGGATGGATATGGATGCTCCTCCTCAGTAGGAGGAATTACTGCTTTTATAAATGCACAACTTCATTCACAGCTTTTGCACTTGCAAGTATTTCTAAAACTTATTTTTCTATCAAGATAATAGATTGAAACTATATACATCGAGTTATTGTTTTCTGTTTAAGATAATTGATAGGATTTGATATCTTTGTTGGTATTTACAGTTATATTTTATACATCTTATATTTTATTTATTTATATTTATTGCAGTGATGAGTTAAAAGCCATATGTTTCTCGAGACCCAAAGTTTATTTCTGAAATTTATCTGTATGTACTTATTTAGTAATTGTATGAGTTTAAATTTGGCTAATTCTCATAGATGTATAGTGAACAAAAATTCTTATTATTTTCTTGACCTCTCTAATAGCTTAGTCCATAGAACATAAACATAAATGTTAGACAGAGTTTTTTTTTAAAGACACAGAATTTGGTTTATTTTTTCAAATTGATTATAATTCAAAAACTTATAATTATATTGGAAGATTGTTAGATTCTTTATCACTAGATTAAGAACACATCTTGCATTCATCTTTACACCTGTCACACTTTCCCAGAGAATACATATGGAGAATCTCTTCCTTTCAGTTCCTAAGGGCAGTGTCATTGAGGCCAAATTCATTAGACTTGTCAAAGACAAACTGTATGCATATCTGAAGCAAGGCATGAAAGCAAGTAGTCCATTGTTTGTTATGTAGTTCATACTCGTACACTTTTCAGAAATTTCTTTTCCATGGATTCACATCTGCTGTTGAAGTTGAAGAAACAGATTCTGGATCGTCCTGTTTATCCTGAACATCGATTCTTCCTCTACAGACTGAGAAAAATGATACAACGACCTAAAATGATACAGCGACTTGTTGTTCTTGCGCACACACAATATCCCTGAGCGGCAGAGACAGATCTTGTGGACCAGACGATGCATCCGAAGCCATGGAAGACTCCTCTTCCTTGTAATGCTGGACGCCTGAAATGCGGGGTATATTTCAGCATTGTGTGGGGTATATTTCATTTGTTGTTAACAGGAAAAATAACAACAAACATACATGTGGATCATCCTTGTGGACAAGTGGTCTGAGCATAAACTCGTGTGGGGTACATGTGAAAGTATGCAGGCATGGTTACCATCTGTCGAAAATGTCTAATATCACTAATATCATTGTGTTAAATGTGGCGTTTTGATTTATATTTATTAATAACATCATTGTGTTAAATGTGGCGTTTCGATTTATATTTATTAATAACAATTTTTCATTTTTATTTTTAATTTAAATACTTTACTGACTTATAATGGCTTTCTATCTGCTTCTTAGAGTGGTCAGTATCGATTCACAGTTTTTGTTCCAGAACAGGCATCCTTTGTCCCTCTCTGGACATAAAATGTTCCAAAATTTTTTATATTAATGACGACAGTTCATTGGCCAAGCCTGTTATGTTATACCAGCTGTCTATTCCTAACTGGTCCAGTGACCAGGTAATATACTTGGGTTTAGATGCACATGAGATTTGGGCTCCATCTCACGTTGTAAAATTTATAATGGTCAAATTTTAATAAGAACAGTAATTAGTAGTTAATTTTAGTAAATGTTGATGGTTTGATTAATATATGAATCTTTATATAATCATGAATTCTTACACTTAATTCACGGTTTTTATTGTGTTCCATTTTCCAGCGGATTCTTACACTATGTACCAAGAATAAAATTATATTTGTTACAATCCATTTAATATTATAATTTTCTCTTTCCTAAATTAATTGACCTCTCTCTATTTTATAGTCAATTATAAAAGAAAAACGAGCCAGACCATTTAAAATATACGAGCTGACCAAGGTAGACTAGGAATGTTGGCATGTATTACGAAGTTTCATATCGAAAAAATCAACATAACCCCATTACTTGCAATATTAATTAAGTGTGTTATCGCTGTTGGGAGCATTGGAAAACGTAAGGTGGTATTCGTTAAATTAATGAATCTTCACGACACTTATTCCATTGGCATCGAGGGTGCACTCAATTTACAATTACAAGTGATAATATAGAAATATAAAACCAAACCACAATTTAATGTGTAATCGGTTCTAATCCATAGCGGCAGTCATGAACTCGCTTCACTTTAGAAGTCAGGTTAAAAAAGTCGGGGCACTGTAGATTTTAATGCCTATTTTGAAGTGTAAGGCCTTTAGAAAATATGGAACTTTAGAAAATATGGAACAACTATGAACTACACAAAAACCAGAAACCGGCAGGGACTACCGCCACGACAGTGGCTCTCTTGTTTAAACTTGTCCAGATTAAAAGTAAAAGAAATATTGTTGTTCTCTAAATCATGAAAGACTCACGTACTCCTACCCAAAAATTAAAATGTATGGATCTTCATATCTATAGCCAAAATTATGATAAGAAATATGTAAAGTCATTATTATATAGATAAGTATTTGAGAGGTGCCTAGTTTATATATAGAATGCAACTTCTTAATTTAATTTATTAAATATTCAATTTATCATAGGATGGTGGAGATAATTAAACTTTATTCATTATATAGATTTTATGAATATATTATAATACATATCTCGTGATTTAAGGAAAAAATAATATGAATTTAATTAAATGATTGCATTCTTTATGATAATAATTTTTTTTTATATTTTTTTATTAATAATTAATTTTTATACATTTGATTATTTACTCATTGCTAATTGTATTTTGTTTTTGTATATGCTGAAAAGGGATTGAAAATAACATCACTTAGCAGCTTTAAAAATTTGTCTATTAGTCCTCTCGGAGGTAGACTTAGAAATCTAATGCAGTTGAGTGCTACTAGTTTAGCTTGACTTAAATACAAAACTTAATAAAATTTTAGAAATAAATAACAATATTAATTATAATTAAAAATAATAATTGTATTGCTTATCCATCCCAAAATCCAATATTAAAACTTTAATGTTTTTTAATTGTAATTAAAAAAAGTAATTTATAAATACTTGATTGGACAAAAATGTTAATGTCTTAATTTAACTTAACTTCATTTGCTCTAATTTCACAAATAAACTCTCTTAACTATAAAATATCGACACTATTCCGGGCCAACCTTTACCATTATACTTTACAGTTTGACATATTAATACTTCGAATTCCAATTAATATGTCTCATTAAACAATAATAATTATCATCTAAAAATTTGCTTCCTACTAGGAATTTGTTACTGACCTAGCTTATTGATACATTTCAGTAAACTGACCTAGCTCACTGATACAATTTTTTTTACTGAAAAGAAAAACTAATTAATTTTTTAAGCATATTCTGCATATTGTCTCATAACTGACTTAACTACCTAAGAATAACTGCACATTACATTAAGTATTGTTCTTTTTCAGCACGAAAAAAGCTATATATTTGTATTATATTCATCAAAGAAGATTGTACAACAATATGCATATATATGAGAAACCAACAGCTATGGCAGATATGGGGTTCAGAGCCACACAAAGTGGAAAGGACAAAGAAAATATATCTTGTTCAGCTACATATAGATCATATGGAGAAATGTAAATATAGGTACAACGGATAGGAAGGAAACTGATCCATATGAAAAAATATATGAGAATTCTTTCATAGATGGAAAGACAAAATAATGGGAAAACAGATACATACGAGATATTCGTCATTAGATAGAAAATTATGTACCTGACAAGCAAAAATCCTGGATCTGGTAAGAGATGTTGTCCACTGTGATCTGCATCCTCCAGACACCTTGAGGAGAAGATATGCCCATTTTGGATAATGCATCTGCCCCTTTGTTTTTATCCCTGTCAATGTGAGAAATTGTGTAGTCCCTCCTGCTACTCCATAAAGCCTCTATCCTGTTCGACCATCCGGAAAGATTGATATTTTTTATAATGTGTTTTGACTGAACATGATCGATGATGACTTTCAAATTTGTTCTTATCCATTAGGCAGTGGAAGAAATAAAAAACGCAGCAGAGTACCCGTAGATGTAATCCAGCGTCAAGACGATATCGATCTCAATCTTTCCAAGCATAATTTACTTTTTTCAGTTAGCATTCCTCATATTCTATACCTTTCTATCATCGTCGTATAATTGCATTGATTTTCTTTGTAAAATTCAACAACATATTCAAAAGTATCATCACAACCCTACAACAGTTTAGAGATAAGGCTCACAAGGACGGACAAAAGAAAATTCAGCAGGTAATTAACATGTAACAAGCAGCTAAATATTTCCATATTTATGCAAATTTCCTTACTAGCCAAATTTTGATTTTCAAGATTTTTTTATAGTGATCTATAAAATTATTCCTGCATATTCTTCTATTCTTCTAAAGCTTTTGATTTTTTTCCCTTCCATCTTTATCTGGTTAGAGTTGAGAATATCTATAGTTGGAGTAAGATTCAAATATGGATGATGGTTAGAGTTGAGAATATTTATAGTTGGATTAAGATTCAAATATGGATGCAGCTCATGCATGTAGAACATGGCTATTGCAGTTCACCTCATTAGGTATGGACATGTCCTCGCACCTATAAATCTCATGCTTAAAAAAAACATTTCTATATCCTTCAACTTGCAGGATCCATGATTCCTCGTATAAACTTTGAAGTGATCGTTGCATTGTTGAAAAAGTTCTAACAAGATCCATGATTCATATAAATTTAGAGTGCTCGCTACATTGTTGAAAAGTTCTAAATTTAATAATGTTAAATAGGCACCACCTATGCAAAAAGTACACTGTTTGTACATCTGTATGTATGAACATTTTGTTTTCGATAGTCTCCCTATTAGACATAGGGTGATAAAAATCATAGCATGTTAGGAAGATATTGGTTAAAGGAAGAAGAAAAAGTTTAAGAAATAAAGAGAGATATCAGATTAAGGGAAATTTTTATTTGGAGGAAATTTTTTGTTGGTTTTTTTTTATGGTGCATGTTTATAAAAGAATTGGGATTGTGGTGCTTCCATGGTCATAGAGCGGGGCAATATTATTATTTCTAGTGGGAAGATGGGTTGGTGTTTTCATGATCATAGAGTTTGGCAATACTATATTTTTGGTGGGAAGGTGGATTTGGTATCAACAGCCCAACAGAAATTATAGCATTATGGAGTGTATTAATTTATACTAAATAATTGGGTAACAAAGTTTTACATATATATGGAGATTTAAAGGGCATCATAAGTTATGGGGACACTCTCAGTTTCATCCACCTTTGCTTTCTAATTAGATATGTTATGGGGACACTCTCAGTTTCTTCCTCTGCGCAGTTTGGCTGTGTCGCCTCCAAGGTCCAAGTTTTGTGTTATACTCTCTGTTACTATCTTTTCGATGTTAATGGGTCAAGCTGCAAGTTTCGGTCAGCTCCTTATCCGACCTCCACAAGTCTTTTTGAGAATGCTGGTAAATGTTTCAATTTTCTTGAATGCTGGTGGTTGTTTCAATTTTTTGGGAATACCGGTGGACGGTTCAATGTCACCAAAGAATACTCAAGCTATAAATGTCCTCTGCTCGACGCTTTTTGCTTGCAAGGATTAGTTAACTGGAAACAGTTCTTTTTTTGGGTTGTAAACGATGCATACTTACATGTTCAGCTGCTCCTCTCTGCACTCTGGTTCTTCTGTTGAGGGTTGGGTCACTCACCCTCTGAGGCTGCGACCTCATTGTAAATATTTCTTTTTTTCATATTAATAGAATTAGTCTTTATTCAAAAAAAAAAAAAATAATAAATAAATAATAAATAAATAATAAAATACTATCTACTATATAACCTTTTAAAATCATTATTAAATTGGAGGTGAACCATTGGATCCATAAAAATAGGGAAATAATGTTTCTTACCTACCCAAGAAAATGTTTGATGAGAAAATCATGTTAAAAAAAAAAAAACTTATGGTGAAATTCTTCTAATGTCTTTCCTGGGGTTATTAAATGTAACATGCACGTATCTATTTTATTGTTTGCAACAATTTAGTTTGCATTGTTGCTAATGCAAGCAATTTGATTATTCGGACTTTCAGATGAATGTACATTTAAACATTTCTCTCTACATGATTTATACCATCACAGGTTACAAAATTTATATCACTATAGTTTTTCCGTTTATTTTTATCTATGGTTTAAATATGATGTATTTTATGCTAAGTCACCTGACATGGGGATTCAGGACACGTGGGATTCGAGATTCGTGGTGTCGAATTCGGACACGCTGAGCCCTCGGAACAAGACACGTTATATTTATTTAATATATATATAATATATATATATATTATTATATATATATATTATATATTAAAATATTAGTATTTCATATTTCTTACACAAATTTTAATTAATTGATACACAATTTATTGATTTCAAACCATAGATCTTCATTCTTAGCTATTAGCTGCAGAGTACATACAAAATTCAAATAAATGGTCATGGTAACTAGTCACATAAATGATTAATCTATTAAAAATTTAAATCATTGATTCATAATTTTATAACTGAAGACAAACTATACCAACTACAAGATAGTAAGATAAACAAGGACTGACATTGTAGTTTTCTCATTAACTCATCAAATCCAAAATGGTGTTTACATAGGTAGGGTTGGTGCAATGCCAATGGCAAATAGAAATAGAAAATATAAAACAACTACAGGTATACAAGCCTCAAGGCATCAATCAACATCAGAATCAGCATCACTGTCCCTATCATCATGGTCCCCACTACTCTCCTCTGCATCCTCCTCCTCCCCTGTATCCATAGTTGCCTCTACATCTGTTGGTATGGAGGTTGATCCCTCTAAGTCATCAAATCTAACAGGCTCTAGCACTGGATCATTGAGATCCATGTTGGCCAATGCCAACTCAACAATGGCATCCAGACCCATATCATTAGGAACAATGTTACTTGGGAGTGGGAGCAAAAGCGGGGAGTAGGAGCGAAAACGGGAGCGGGAGCGACATATTTAGAAGCTCTTGGTTTGGTGCTCTTGATTAAATACGAGTTCCATACCTTAATACATGACAAAATTCAAAGGAAACATTGCAATCCCCCAATCCTAAAATCCTGAAAAATTGATAAGTCTGCTGGATTTTGAATGAAATCTAAAATTCTACTTTCTCCATATGAAATCCAATGAGGTCGGAACCACTCTCAAACATCCTGAGTCATTTCATGGTAATGTTAAAAATTTAAGTAAAAGGATGAAAATGAAGATTAAGGAGAATGTCACTTTTACTTCAAGAATTTAACATTACCATGAATAGCATATCAATACTAGGGCCTAGAATTGATCATGAAGCTGCCACAATGCTCTACTCCTCGCTGCAACATCACAAATCACTTGCCAAATGAAAATATTAATGAGCAAACACGCCCTTTTCTTTCCCGCACTGAGCTTAGCGAGTCCTGGAAACCGGACACGTGTCCTAAAATTGCGACACGCCCCTGAAAATTGCGACACGCCCTCGAACACGACGTGTCCTGTGATTTGGACACGAATCAAGACCGAATCGTGTCGGATTCGCCAGATTCGGGATTCGCAGGGGGTTTAGGACGAATCCAGTAACTTAGATTTTATGTGATTTTGTTAGTTTTTTTTAATATATTTTTTAATTAAGGCAAAATTTATTTATTTATTTATTTTCATTCAGATAAATAATATAAAATATTGTTTAACTAAATTTATAATTAAGTGATATTGCAGATGTATATTTATTATGTTATTTTAAAAGATTAAATATATTGAATTGTTCATCTTTAATTAAGTAATAGTTTTTCCATTTATTTTTATCTATTGTTTAAATATGATGTATTTTATGTGATCTTGTTAGTTTTTTTTAATATATTTTTTAATAGGAATTAATTTTGTATTTTTTTTTGTTTTCAGAATAATATAAATATTGTTTAACTAATTATAATTAAGTAATATGGCAGATGTAATATAAAAAGATTAAATATATTGAATTGTTCATCTTTATTGTTAAATTAATCAAATGGTTTGGTATAATTATGTATACTTATTATCTATATATAGTTTTAAAGATTTTATACATCATATTGAACCAAAATTTTAATGTGATGGGTTGATGATGGGTTTGACATAAAGAAATTTTTTTAAATAATCAAATAAGTTTAAATCCACTTTTAAAAAGGAATTTTAGAGGATTTTAACATTTCAATAAATAATAATATACAAGAAATGCGTTTTGAAAAAAAATACAATCTTCCAACGAGAAAGATGAATTTTGAAAAGTCCAAACAAAGTTACATTCAGACTCAGGTATGAATATACTTAATGCATTAAAGAAAGACAACCACACATTTGAGATTTCATATCTAACCATGACAAGTTATGCTTTCTAATAAAACTAATAGATAGACCCATTTTTCCAAATTTTACATCTATCAACAACTTACCAACATTAAGGAAACAATATAAAAAATCTCAAAATAAAGAAATAATTATTTCACCTAGACAAACGAGAAAATTTCTTTGTAGTATTTCTATTGAATGGCTAAAACCTCTTCAATTTCATTACTCTATCCCCATAGTTGTTTTATATAGAATACCAAGGGCTCATGTGTGTGGTGCGTGTGTGGTGCTTTTGGAGAATTGGGCTCTAAAAAACTTCCAATTCATTTTGGTGTATTAAATGTTGTTTTCTAAGAGAATTGTCCTTGTTAAGTGTTGGACGCCATGGTTTTGTTTTACACTAGAAAACCTTCCGATGGTGCAAGAATCATATCAATCTAAGTTCGTACACAAATGCTATGCCTATTGCAAGTTGACCTATCGTGTTTGACCACCATGGTATAAATTGTATGGTCTGATCATTCAAATTGATTTGTCATAAATAATTAATTAGGTGCGTCACACATTAATATTCTTTATCAAGACAATGTTATCATATTTCCTCGAGGTATGCTCCATTTTGAAGTAGAAATAATGTTAATAAGAAAATAAATATATAATTTCACTTATGACTTATTAAGGTGCCTTTGTACATTATCACTGTACAATTGTGTGACTAGTGACATTGAAATACAAATGCAATTTTTCCATTTCATATATCAATTTACAATTTTTCTGAAAACATAATTTCCATTTGAATAGCAAAGACTACGTTGTCGTGCCACACATGTTTAAATTGTGTTTTGAAGAAAGGATACTAAATTTTTTAAAGCAATTCTAAAGGAATTGCATAACATCAATCATAACCTAAAAAATAATTTTTTGGGTGTTTAGGATTTTCTGAAATTGTAACAAAATTTCATAGAAATATTAGTTATTTGAGAATGGTTTAAAAATATTTACCAATTGTCACCTTCAAAATTTGTTTTTGGTTTTTTTTTTTTTGAAAAGTTTAGAAATTTTTTTATTGAAAATTTAAAGGAATTTTTAAACCATAAATAATTAATCAGGTGCATCACACATTATCATTCTTTATCAAGATGATGTTATCATATTTCCTTGAGGTATGCTCCATTTTGAAGTAGAAATAATGTTAATAAGAAAATAAATATATAATTTCACTTATGACTTATTAAAGTGTCTTTGTACATTATCACTGTACAATTGTGTGACTAGTAACGTTGAAATACAAATGCAATTTTTCCATTTCATATATCAATTTACAATTTTTCTAAAAACATAATTTCCATTTGAATAGCAAAGACTACGTTGTCATGCCACACATGTTTAAATTGTGTTTTGAAGAAAGGATACTAAATTTTTTAAAGCAATTCTAAAAGAATTGCATAACATCAATCATAACCTACAAAATAATTTGTTGGGTGTTTAGGATTTTCTTAAATTTTAACAAACTTTCTTAGAAATATTAGTTATTTTAGAATGGTTTAAAAATATTTACCAATTGTCACCTTCAAAATTTGTTTTTGGTTAATTTTTTTTTGAAAAGTTTAGAAATTTTTTTATTGAAAATTTAAAGGAATTTTTAAACCATAAATAATTAATGAGGTGTGTCACACATTAATATTCTTTATCAAGATGATGTTATGGTATTTACTTAGAGGTATGCTCCATTTTGAAGTAGAAATAATGTTAATAAGAAAATAAATATATAATTTCACTTATGACTTATTAAGGTGCCTTTGTACATTATCACTGTACAATTGTGTGACTAGTGACATTGAAATACAAATCCAATTTTTCCATTTCATATATCAATTTACAATTTTTCTAAAAACATAATTTCCTTTGAATAGCAAAGACTACGTTGTCGTGCTGCACATGTTTAAATTGTGTTTTGAAGAAAGGATACCAAATTTATTAAAGCAATTATAAAGGGATTTCATAACATCAATTATAACTGAAAGAATAACTTCGACGTAAATCACATGTAGACAGAGATTTGTCGACGCGTTTCGAACCAACTAGTGTGGTTCATCGTTAGGACAAGTTGAAGAAACCGATCCAGCGTAGCATGTTAAATAGTCTGAGCAGAGACTCCATCGGCTAAGTTGACTAACGGCTAATTTTGATCTTAGGACCCAGGACAAATTATTATTTATTAATTTATATTATTTTTCTTATTATTATTTTATTTTTTTGAAAAAGGTTTTAAATTAGGTAAAAATTAATATAAATAAATGAATAATATCAATGGTGGTTTAAAAAAATAATAGATCAGATATATATATATATAATAATATATATATTATATATTATATATATATATAATAGTATATATTAGGCTATTAAGATAAAGGTTAGGATTAATTATTTAAATTTCATATTTATTAAATAATATAATATTAAATAATAAATAATAATTTTGTCTTGGTTTCCTAGGATCAAATTAGGTGTTAGTTCAATTTAGCTGGTGGAGGTCCTTGCCTCAGACTATTAACATGCTAAGCTGGATCTGTTTCTTCAACTTGTTCCTGACGATGAACCACACTAGTTTGGTTCGAAACGCGTCGACAAATGTCTGTCTACATGTGATTTACGCCGAAGTTATTCTTTCAACTATTATGGATCACAGAAGCCTCAGTTCAACTATCAATTATAACCTACAAAATGTTACAGGTCAATTTGGGCACATCAACCCTATCTTCTAGATCTGTAATATTAAGGTTGATCAATCCCTAATTCAGTTGTTTTCATTCCCTAATGAGGTCAACCTACAACATGTTTGCCTCCCAAGAGTTTCCATGACACCATTCATCCAAAAAATTCCCCTAAGGAGATCACCGCAGGTGGCCTTCTATCAAGCTGCAATGCATTGCAGGAACTACACTGTCTGGGTGCTATGCATCGCACCTAGCCTTTGTTTCACCTACGTTAGGCGAGACTCATCGAATTTTTGAAATGAATCCATGGGATTCCTCATCCAATGGATGCTTCTGGAAGTTTCTAGATGGATTGAGCTCACTTTTGGATGAGGAAGAGGATGAATGAACTTGAATCCATTATCCCTTTCTACCACTTCCCAATTTTGGCAAAGCATTCATGAGGGCCATTAATGGCTTAACCTCCTCCATTCAACTATAAATTGACCAAGCATTCAAAGGCTGGTCTAGGTTGGAATTTCTTGAGCTAAGGAAATGCTATTTGAATGAGATTAGTAAGAGTATTGTAATGATGTCAAAATGTTGCTTCATGAGGAGAGAAGGGTTTGACGCTGGAAGGATGACACTGAATCGAGCATTCATATACATGGGTTGTAATCTTTCCTTCTATCACTAAAGAATTCTAATCTTTTTCCATTCATGTGTTTATATGATTTATATTGTTTTCTTGATTTTATGATATGTTTAGTTAACAAATCATCATTATTGTATGCTTTGATGGGTTTCTGTCTCAGCTTGTGTGCAGGTACTTTCCAAGCGAGTTATGTACGGAAAGGAGTGACGAAATCGGTCAAAGGAGAGAGGGATCGAGCGAAAGTTACAAGTTGGTACCTTTGTTCTTCTTTCTCTTATCTTTTAACTATAGGAAAAGCGACGAATTACTTTGTCTGTTGTTTCTAGACTAGCTACTAGGTCTAGAGCGTTAGGTGTTTGAAGAAACACTAAATTTTCCCAAAACAAAATTCGAGGAATTCTAGGATAGTTCTTTTACTGTGTCAACCTCGTTAAAAAATGAAATAGGTCTTCGAGGATAGTTATTTTATTGTGTTAACCTCGTTAAAAAATGAAATAGGTCTCCGAGGATAGTTCGTTGTCTTGTGTCAACCTCGTTAAAAAATGAAACAAGGAATACGAGGATAGGTCCTTGTCTTGTGTCAACCTTGTTAAAAAATGAAACTAAAGAATATGAGGATACTTCCTGGTCTTGTGTCAACCTCGTTAAAAAATGAAACAAGGAATATGAGGATAGTTCTTTTACTGTGCCAACCTCGTTAAAAAAATGAAACAGGTCCATGAGCATAGTTCCTTGTCTTGTGTCAAGCTCGTTAAAAAATGAAACAAGGAATCTGAGGAGAGTTCCTTGTCTTGTGTCAAGCTCATCAAAAAATGAAACAAGGTCCCCTGGAGCAAAGTTCTAAGCCGAGTCTTTGATTAGATATCATAAAATCCCAGTCGAGTCTTTCACTTGATCTCATAAAAGAACCTTCATTCCATCCACTTAATAGCCACGAGTAGTCTACTTAGGTGAATGTAGTAAAACTTGGGGGGCATGCACCTAGTGGTAAAGTTAAGTTTTCCTGTAGGTTATGTGAAGGGAATCACCCCATTCACCTTTGTCTATTTGGACGAAGCCAAAAAGGTGTTGGATAACCATCCTGCTTCATCGCAGTGATTTCCATCTAGTTACCAGAGGCTCTCCCTTTCATCATGTTGGGGGCATGTAAACCAATTCAAGCATAGCTTTTCATTTTAAGCTTGTGTAAAAATGAAACTGAATCCAAGCATATTTTGTCGTTTCAAGCTTGTGTAAACATGAAACTGAATCCAAGAATAGTTCCCTATGGTTTAAGCTTGTCTAAAAATGAACCCATTTCCATTTTAACCCTTGTGATTGCCATTCTATCAGCCTTTTTCGTCAGATGAGCCTTGGTTGTTTTCATTCCATCGCCACCATCCCTTTGGCTGATAATACACTTTCACTTGGTTGCTTTACCTTTTTTTAGGAACAGTTGCAATGAGTGGTCTTATTAGCTAGCCTCTTCACATAAATCAACATGTTTTGAGAATTTCCAACATCACTAGAACCAGTTGCTACCCTAGACACCACTCATTCCTCAAAATCGAGTCCTCTTTAAGCTCTTTTCAGACTCTCTAAACATGAAAAATTTGTCGAGCACTTGTCGTTTCTAGCTCATTAACAGATTATAATTGATATCTACAAAGTATAGTTTTACCCTTTCTTCGGGCTGAGATAGATTAACTACGAAAAAGATACTCGTTGATCGAACATGATCAATAGGTTCTCTCTGGTATTATTTTATGCTTTTTCAAACTTGAGAGACAAATTTACGAAAAAGAACTTGTGGAGTTTCCTTTTAGTCCCTTTTCAGACTCTTTAAATGCGAAAAGGACCAAGTTATATCTGTCGTTAAACTCGTTAAAAAACAATAAATAGCAACAAAATTGTCCATCTAGACAAGACCGAGTTTCACCTTCGCTAGAATCGTTAAAACATCAAATAGCGATGGATTCATCCAAAGGGTGGAATTATACAACAAGCATATGTTATCCTCCTCGAGCTTGATAAAAATAAAGAGGTACTGGTTAGAAATGACTAGGGAAAATGGAAAAAGCCGGGAATACTTTATGGTAGCAAGTCGCTCTTGAACATGGCACTTTCACCTCATCACGTGACTATGTGGGTTGGGTCATTCAGCCTGATGGTTATCATAGAATTGGTCTATCATACCATTCATTACTTTGTTTTGGGTCAATGCTACCAATTCACTTCAGTGTCACCAATATGTTCAAGAGAAGTCATTTAGTTCAAAACTTCATCCTTTACAATACAGTAAACCTTCATTTCCATGCCCTCCATTCCTAAACCTTGTGTCGTCAGTCGATGTTTCATCTCCAAAAATAATTAACCTCGTTTGATGTCATTGATGTGGGATACATCAAGGCCCTCCTGCGACAAGTCACTTCTTGTTGACATCAGCACATCATCCAAGAAGTTGACTTAGAAACACCCCTTCAGTACCTTGAGGCTTGCATACATCAATGGCAAGTTTCTCGCTTCCGGCGATAGGTTGACATCAATGGCCTTCGACCGAAAGACTTCGTATGGTGTTCGACATCAAATCATTTATTCACACCTTGCGAAATGTACTGCAGTACCTTGAGGGTCATTATCATTATCGGTGATTCCTCTCGCGTCCGTTAATGGCTTACATCATTGGCTGGTAATCAGACGATGTTTCTCCATGTTCGACCTTAGATCATCTATTCACATGGTTAGACTTGTACATCACGTGAATATTGAACGAGATTGAAGACCCCGGGTCTAATTTCATCCATCCGGGTTGTGATATATTTTCAGGAGTACTATATCAAATGTACAATGACCTTACATTCATGGTCATCCATTCATGGGTCTATATCTGTAGATGACTATATTTGTACATGTAATGAAAGTTTATAAGCTGAGCATGGGTATGCCTTCCCTCAGCTAGTTCGTGAGAAAAACTCAAAGTATCATGATATTAGTATTGTAACTAATGCAAGTCTCCTTTCATTTCTAAACCTTCTCTCTAAGTGGTAAAGCATCTCACTCGACATGTTTATTTTCGACTTCATGCTTTAAGGGGCAACTGTTACAAGTCAATTTGGGCACATCAACCCCGACGATCTGTAATATTAGGGTTCATCATTCCCTAATTCAGTTGTTTTCATTCCCTAATGAGGTCAACATACATCATGCTTGCCTCCCAAGAGTTTCCATGACACCATTCATCCAAAAAATTCCCCTAAGGATATCAGCGCAGGTGCCTTCTATCAGGCTGCAATGCATTACAGGAGCTACATTGTCTGGGTGCTATGCATCGCACGTAGCCTTTGTTTCACCTACGCTGAGTGAGATTCATCAAATTTTTGAAATGAATCCATTGGATTCCTCATCCAATGGATGCTTCTAGAAGTTTCCAGATGGATTGAGCTCGCTTTTAGATGATGAAGAGGATGAATGAACCTTAATCCATTATCCCTTTCTACCACTTCCTAATTTTGGCAAAGCATTCACGAGGGCTATTAATGGCTTAACCTCCTCCATTCAACTATAAATTGACCAAGCATTCAAAGGATGGTCTAGGTTGGAATTTCTTGAGCTAAAAAAATGTTGTTTGAATGAGATTAGTAAGAGTATTGTAATGATGTCGAAATGTTGCTTCATGAGGAGAGAAGGGTTTGAAGCTGGAAGGATGAAATTGAATTGAGCATACATTTACATGGGTTGTAATCTTTCCTTCTATCAATAAATAATTCTAAGATTTTTCCATTCATGTGTTTAAAGACCCCTGGCCCCACAAAACAACTCGTTTAACTCTGACCATCGATTCTGACTGCTAAATCGAACGGTGCAGTGAAATTCCGCACAGCTCAAATATCTGAACCTTAATGCGCGATGGAGGGTGGTAATCTCAATCCCTCCCTTGCCACGTGTCGGGAGACTAATGGGATCGCTCCCAAAATCCCAAAACCACTTACCATCCCTCGATCGTGCGATCATTGGGTAATCGTTTGGAGCTTGGTTTTTCGTTACTTGAGCGGAAATTAGTGGAAAAGCCTCCGCAGGATGATTCCAATTGCCCTTACTGCGCAAGCACCCCTCGGAACTTGCAACAGAGACTGGCATAGCCTAAGAAAAGAACCCTGAGTTGCAGTTCGAAAGAGAAGGGGGACTGATCCACTTACACCTGAGAATTAAGCGATCTTTCTAAGCGTGCCCTTCGTCGAGGTACCAACCAGAGTACAGAGAACGAACTTGCTTAGAAGTCATCATTCTGAGTCTGTCACGTTGGTCCAATATCTAAAAATTTCTTTGTTCTCTACCGCTTGTTTCTCGTAGAGAGCTTTTAATCTGCCCTGAGGCATCTCTTGCCATTTCATCTCAATTCTGCAATCTAAATTAAAAACTCCTTGGTTGGCCAGAGTGTTTGCTAGTTTATTTGCTTTTCGTCGAACATGGCTAAAACTAACAGTTCGAAAACTTAGGAGATGCTTTTTAATTCTTTGGTACACTTGAATAAGTTTCCAGTGTTTTGAGACATTCTCTGGCATAGTGCCACAACTAATTCACTTAACAACGTTTATGGAGATCTTTGAGTTTGCTTCTATAATGACATTGGAGCTGTGATTCTGTTTCAACAGCTCAAGACATTGTTCTAAGGCCATTAATTTGGACATATTGTTGGTGGCTTTGCCTAAATGGCAGTGAAAAATAAAGATAATGTTTCCTTCTTCATCTCTTAACACCCCACCATAACCCGTTGTTCCAGGGTTGCATTTTGAAACAACATCTATATTGCATTTCAGATACCCTTTCAGTGGTGGATGCCAGAACTCCTTATCTGTTTCCAATTTTTATTTTTTTCCCTTCTTAGTCCATTGTGAATGATCTCTTGCATTCTTAGTTGCCTAAGTATTCTTGTTTCATTTTCTTTGGGAGGTTTCTTAGGATAATTGCGAACAGTGGTACTAATTGTCTCCTTAATCTGCTTCAAGATCAGATCCAGCAGGCAAAGAGGAATAGTTTTTTCCTCTTTGAAAATTCTTTTATTCCTCCCTTTCCAAACATTCCAGATAATGAAGCTTGGCATGAAGGCCTAGGCCAAATTAAGAAGCTCAATCTCTGAATAGTTTCTCCTCCACTTATTTAGGGTATTAATGATACTATCTTTATCTCTGTCTGTCTGTTGAAAGATGGTGGCAAAAGAATCCCACAACCAGGTGGTGTAGGTGCAACTGTTAAGAATATGCTCCATTGTCTCCTCTTGAGCTTCACATAGCTGACATCTAGAAGGCCCAATAACTCCTCTTTTTCGAATGTTTTCCCAAGTTAAAATTTTCTTATGATGAACTAGCCACATGAAAATCTTTATTTTCATCCACCCTTGGTGGCCCCAAAGATGTTGCAAGGAATTCTCCAGTACACAGGAATCAAGGTTCAGAATAATTCTTTTTGCTTCCTTAAGATTAAAGGTGCCTTGTTTATTGAGGCCTCATCTTAATTGATCCTGCCCCTCTGTAACCAAGATTTTCCTTTGCTTTAACATTCTTATGGTTGCCTCTGCTTTTGTTTTTATGGCTCTGTCATCTCTGTAGTCTATGCTTTTCCAGTTTCTCCACTTTCCCGAGTTATGGGGAAGATTCTAGAAATCTTTAACTTTGATTAATCCTTGGGAGTTTGTTTCCTGCTTGAGTCCCATAAATTCCTCTTTTAACAGCATTGGTTCTTGCTGTCATTTGTCTTCCCAAAGGAGAGCTAGATCTCTTACTCTGATTTCCCAAAAACTGTTGTTTTGAATAAGGCTTCTATTTTCCCAAGCTTTATTCTAGATGTAAGAACCCTTTATGTTTCTAGACATTCTAATAAGATCATTTGTTTGCCACGAACTTGCATATTTTTCCTTCCAGGTCTTAGCCCATTGAGCTTCTGGTTCTTTAGCCCACCTCCACCAGAGCTTGGCTCCTAAAACTTTACTCAGAATCTCCTGATCATCTAGGCCTAAACCCCCATACCTCTTAGGTTTACAAATTTTATCCCAAGATACAAGGTCCATTTCTTCCTTGTTTCCTCCTTGCCCCAAAGGAAGTCTCTCTGGATATTCCTGAATTGTTGTAATACACCTTTGGGAGCTGGGAGGGCTGATAAAAAGAAAACATGGATAGATTGAAGAACAACCTTTGTCAGAATCAACCTACTAGCTAGGTTCAACGATCTGATAGTCCATTTTTTGACTTTGTCTTGCATCTTATTGAGCACCGGTTCCCATATAATTTTTCGTAAAGGTCTGGTTGTAAGGGGAATTCCCAAATATTTTGAAGGGAGGGAATCCCTTTGAAAGCCCATAATCCTGGATATGTTCCTTTGAATTGCAATGTTAGTATTAAAGAAAAAAAAAATTGATTTGGAGAGATTGACTTCTATACCTGTAGCCAAGACAAAGTCATTTAGGATTTGTTTGTATGCTAAAGCTTCTTTGACTGTCGGAATTCCTTGCAGCATGGTATCATCCACAAATTATTGGTGAGTCATAGTCTAACCCTGCTTCGTTAACTGAAGGCCCTTAATATTACCCAAAGCTTTGGCTTGATTAATGGAACTGCCGAGTCCCTCCATCATGATGATAAAGAGAAAGGGAGAGAGAGGGTCTCCTTGCCTGAGTCCTCTAGAAGGAGAGAAGATCTCAGAGGGTGAGCCATTCACCAAAATGGAAAAGCTGGAAGAAGTAACCAAAGCCATAACCCATCTGACCCAGTTGTGATCAAACCCATAACCCGTAAGGATCTTCTTAATATAGATCCAATTTACCTTGTCATGCGCCTTGGCAATATCTAATTGCATGATCATTCCGGCCTGATTCTTGCTGGTAAGCATGTGAACTACCTCGTGGGCTTGAATAATGTTATTTAGGATTTGTCTGCCTTCTACATAACCAGATTGTTCCCCTGAAATTAAAGAAGGAAGCAAAGGTTTGAGTCTACTAGCCAAAACCTTGGAAATAATCTTGTAAACCACATTGCATAAAGCAATGGGTCTGTACTTAACAGCAGTCAGGGCTGAATCTTGTTTGGGGATCAGGGAAATGAAGGAGGTGTTGAGGGCTTTTAGAATAGTCCTATTCCTTCTGGAGTCCTCCACAACATTCAGAATGTCCTGTTTAACAATGTTCCAACAAGCCTTAAAAAAGTCTACATTGAAACCATCTGGTCCTGGAGCTTTGCCATTCTGCATGTCTTTAATAACCTCACTGACTTCCTCTTCAGTTACTGGTTTGTTTAGGTTAACATTGTCCTCTCTTGATACCAGCTTAGGGATATTCTTTGTAATTTCCTTGATGCGTTGCTCCCTATCAAGATTGTTTTCCTTTTTGATGCCTCTGAAATGCTGTAACAACATAGCTTCGATATTTTTATGAGAGGTTTGAAGCTCCCCATTCTCATTTAATATCGAAGAGATTCTATTGTGAGCTCTATTGGCCATGGTGGATCTATGGAAAATTTTTGTATTACGTTCACCTTCTTTGAGCCATTGAATTCGAGACTTTTGCCTCCAAAAGATTTCTTCCTGTTTGCATAGATTCTCCCATTCTTGATGGTGTTTATCAACTTGCTCACTTTTGACTTTGTCAAAACCATCTGAGATTAGTGCTTGATTGAGTTCCTGAAGTTTGGTTTCGACTGATTTTTTATCCACAAAAACGTTACCAAAACCCTTCTTGTTCCATTCTTTGAGTTCGAGTTTCATGTGCTGAAGTCTTTTATGTAGGAGGAACATTTTAGTTCCTTGGAACTGCAAATATTCGGTCCACCATTTCTCAATGTTGCTAATGAAATCTGGGTGGGAGAGCCAAATATTTTCAAACGTGAAGGATATATTCCTGGGAGAATCAATCGCCTTGATTTCTAATTGAATTGGTTAGTGATCAGAGCCTCTGAAGGGGAGAACTCTAGTTGTTATTTCCCTATTATCGAGCAATAGCTTCTCTGAGATCAAGAATCTATCTAACTTGGAGGCGACTTGAGCCTCACCTCCTCTTTTGTTATTCTAAGTAAAAAGGCCATTGTGCGTTTCTAAGTCAACCCATTTCATGTCTTCTGTGAAGGATTGAAACGCTTCGGAGTCTTTACTTAGCAATCTGGTACCTCCTTTTTTTTCCGAAAGAGATTTGATCATGTTAAAATCTACTCCCATGACCCAAGGTATATCTTCATGTTGGCTTCTAAGATTTACTAGGGAGTTTAGGAATCGGAGTTTCTCGTCTATTCTTTGAGGCCCATAAACATTTGTGACTAGGAAGGTATCCACAACTCCCACTAGTTGAATAATAACTGATAAATAATTTCTTGATGCCTTCGCATCTATTATGCTATTTTTTTGGGGGTTCCATAAAGTGAGGATGCCTCTCGTTGTGTTCTCTGCTTTAACTTAAAGAAACTAAAATCTATTAAGCCATTTGCTATGGGTTTGTTTTACTTTCTGAATGGAGCATTTTGTTTCCTGAATGAAAATTATATCCGAAGTTTCTATTTTCATTCTGTTACCGAGAATTCTTTGTTTTCCTTTACTACCTATACCTCTAATATTCCAAGATATGAACTTCATTTTTAAATATTTGTGAAGGAGTAACTGGTTAGAACTTTCATCTTACCCGAATCTATCATTATCTTTCCACACTCCATCAAGAGCTCATTTTTCTTTTTTCTGCCTCTCTTCTTTCTTGGATTTCTAGTTGCCAACCCTGGAGTTGGTTTCATAGTTTTCACACCTCTGTGCTCCTGCTTGTGAATATTTTTACCTTTCTCCAGCCCTCTTTCCTGATTTTTCCATAAAAAAAACTTCTGTATTCTGTTGCATTCTTCTTGAGGTAGTGAATCTATTCCTCCCTTGGTTCCCTGCATTAAGAGTCCTTCCAGATCCAGGTTTTCCTTGTCTAGAATTTCCTATAGTTCATGATCTTCCAGGTCTATTTCACTTTGGCTCATCTCCTGGTCCATTTCCATTTCTGTGTCACTCATCAATGTCTCTTTTTGATAACCAATATCTTGAGTTTGTGTGTTGTCTTCTTTTCTCTCTTTTTCATTAGGACCTACTTCCTGAGCTTGATTTTCCTTTGTATTTTCTTCATTCTCTTCCAGCACTTGAAACTTGTTCTAACTCACCTTTTGTGCCTCATTATGTTGTTTCTTTAGCCCCTTTTTTCCTCCTTTTCCTATACTTGCCACTCTCTGAAAGCTTTCTCGGTCCTTCACTGTATTGACTTTCCCTTTGTTGTCTACTTTACCAAGAGGGCAGTCTCTTAACAGATGTCCATGCTCATGGCATCTACAACATCTGAATGGGATATGTTCATAGTCCACTGCCTACACCCATTCCTCATCAAAAACTTCCAGAATAACTTCATCTGGAAGAGCTCCTGATAGATCCATTTCCACACATATCCTTGCAAAGGAGGTATATTTCCTTCTTCTTGTGGCTTCAGAAACTTTAACAAAATGCCCTAGTTTGTTGCCAATAGCAGCTAGTGATTCAATTTGCCAATAATCAAGAGGTAGAGAATAGAGCCTTACCCAAACTGGGACTAAAGTGAAAGTCTCCCACTCGGGGACAAAGTTCATCATCCAAGGCCTCATGTAGAGACCGGCTGTTGCATAAAAGTAGGGTCCTCCTTCGAATATTCTGTCTTTATCTTCGATGCTTGAGAACACCACCGTGAAGAATCCCTTTGACCCAAGATGTAGGTCAATGCTTCCTTTGGGTTTCCAGTGATATTTGATCCACATCTGTAAAGCTTTTCCAGTGGACCATAGTCCAACGAATTTACAGATTATGGCGTAGGTTCCCATGTGCTCCTTGTGAGTCTGCAGAGCATGATCATTTAAAATTACTCTAGGAGTGATTTCTTCTTTTGGTTTGCAGGGCCCCTTTTGTTTCTGTCTTTTGAACCTTGATTTTTGTCTTCTTCCTCCTTGTCCTTTGTGCCACTGTTTTCATCAGTATTGGTCCCATCTGATTCCTTTTCATTATCCCTGTTCCTTTCATCTGAAAAGCCATTGTTGTTCACCATCGGTGTTTTTCCTTTACTAGTTACAGTGTCCCTATAGGAGGGAGTCGAGCTCCCTCCTCTGCCGCCCTTCATTAGAAACCGTCTCAGCAACTGGTAATAACCCTAGTTTCTTGCTTCCGCCGTCGCTCCAGAGCATGAAGAGCAAATTGGAGAGAGATTACTCACTCAAGGAATTGCATAACATCAATCATAACCTACAAAATAATTTTTTGGGTGTTTAGCATTTTCTGAAATTTTAACAAACTTTCTTAGAAATATTAGTTATTTGAGAATGGTTTAAAAATATTTACCAATTGTCACCTTCAAAATTGGCCTCAAAGTGAAAGTGTTCATATTGTTAATCCCATTTATCTACTTAACTACAACAAGAGAATCTCAATAAATAAATAAATAAATAATATATATATATATTATATATATATATAATATATATATATATATATATATATATTTCACCAACTTTAAGGAAAACGTTTGGCTAAATTATTCATGTATTTTCCCAAAGTCGTTTATTGATTTAAATATGATCATTAGAAATATTTAACACCTCCTATACTATAGAATAGAGGGTCTCCTTAACATGCTCCATCAAAGTAATCACATGTTCCACTTTGTCAATCTCTCTAATTAATCTTTGAGGTTTTCCCTTAGTGGATTGTTCAAACTCTCAAGGATAAACATACTTGTAACAACACGTGATGGGAGGAATAAATATTCCTTCAAAAATATGAGTATCATGAGTGAGCCATGTTCCTTGATCTATAATTAGAGGCAATGATTTATATTTTTTTACAAGAGTATTTCTACACCACTTTTCAAAACCTTCATCAATAGAGTTACCACTCCAAATCCCCTTTAATCGTGTACATATTTCCAATTCCTTCCATACTTGAATTACAAAAGGAAAAGAGATTAACATTTGAATGGTGCACTTGTCACATTCCTTACACATATACACCAACTAAGACCATGATTGCCACTTTTCTATAAGATACCCCATGTGAGAATTATTTTTAGATCTAACCACTTAAAGATATAGGATTTTGAAGGTATTTTGAACTTCCAAATGCCTTTCCACAACCATTCTAAACCCTATGTCCCCATTGTAATACATGGAAATTAATAAGTTATTTTTGAAATATATATTCCTCTAGCTAATTTTTTGTCCCATATGAATTGAATCTCATCTTGCTTGATCCTCACATGGCTAGACCTTAAAATAGAAACATATCTATGTCGGTTAATAACATCTCTACATTCTAGACTAGGCATGGCAACTAATTTCCACTCTTGCCTCTTTATAATGGTTTTAACTCTCGATAGGTAAACTGATTTAGAAATTAATAGCCATACCATAAAGATTCTCAATTGGATTATTAGATAATTTATACCCCTCACCACTTCCAACCAAAGGGTTTGAACCATTACTTACTCTTATCCCATTCACAATCCTCCTAACAAGATATTGTCCTATTAAAGGGAATGACAATACCATTTCTTTCCAAACAATTTAAACATTATGCCATCTTTCTTGGATTCACTATCCATTTTTTCAAAAAATCAACCAATATATACTTTTAAATTATGACTTAGCACCAATGACCTTTACCTCCAACCATTCTCCAGACAGATTTTGCAACAAATGCCTCACTAGAAAGGTGTACATTCTTTATTTAGTGGACATTCTTTATTACCCATCCTCCTTGATCTTTTGGTAAAAAATATATTTCCATTTTACTCATGGTATCCTTTTTTCTCCTCAATACTAGAGCATAAAAACTTAAAATTCAATTTACTATTTTTATCTAATATCCCATTTGGAATGAAAGATAATGCCATCCAATATACAAGAATGGCCTCAAGAATAGATTTTCCTAATATATGCTTTCCTGCTCAAGATATCTAATGATTACATTGAACCTATAATTATTTTCCCACCTTTGCTATAAGATATGTCCAACTATTTCTTCCATAAGCATTTGGTTTAAGGTAAAATAATAGATATTGTAACCCATCCTCATTATCGGTTTACCGGAAAGGAAATAATTGAATAAAGTATCTAACCCCATATTCATCTAAACCGACGAACATACCAATAGTTGTACAATAAATATCTAATAATTATTTAAGCTTGAGGGAAAGAGAGATGTAACATGAATATGTTACTACCAATTTTGATTTCATTGAAGGACCTGTATATTTTTTCCTCGATAAGAGCTTTGCTTAAACCCTCGTTCACAAGTAGAAGTTAAAAGGGAGTTGGTGGGCATCCTTGCTTTATCCATCTATTGGATTGAAAAAGGTTGAAGAAAACCAATTAATTTAGATGTAAAATGGAACAAAGGAGACAGCCCACTAGCTAATTTACAAAATTAACATTAAATCCTAGATGGGTCAACATTATCCTAAAATGCATCCAACTTAACATATCATAATATTTGTATAGGTCAAACTTTATAGTCATTGAAGAAAGTTTTTTTTTTTTTTTAAATATTGTATGTGGCTCCTACTGAGGTATATATTGATGGGTTTATTTCTTTAAAAAAATATCATATTACTAATTTGGGATGTAATTTAATAGCAAACAATTAAATGTTACAACAATAAATTTTTATATAATTTTAAAATGTCGTCACATAAAGTGATTGGTTTACAGTAACGAAAATAATTTGACTATTAGCCTTTGGATTCAAAGTAATGAAATTAGAGCTGAAGGCTAATAAAATCCTTCTAAATAATCTGTTTTTGTTAATAAAACTTATCTTATTTTCTTCCAGAGTCTCATAAAATCCCAAAATAATCTATAGTCCATCCATCTAACCCAGGGCTAGTATCTATTTGAAAGTTAAACAAAACTATCTAGACTCCATTCCTATATATTTCTTCCAACAATTTATGGTTGTCCTCTTCATTCACAAAGCTATGGTATAATAGGGTCATCTTAACTACCTCAACTACTATCACTTGGATTCCATCTTTGTATGTTCTAAAAATAATCCATACCCAACTAAGAAGTGTCCTCAAAACTAGAGGCCAAAGCTATGTCATAATTTGGCATCTACCAAATTGCATTCATATTATTTCAATGCGTTTCCAGCTTATGAAAATATTTTATGTTGTCATCTCTCTTTGCCAACCATAAGTCCTAGCTCTTAAGGCTCTAAGATGCTTCTTAATCTACCAAAATTCTTCACCTCTTTAGCTTCAAATATCATTACCTCATTTTTAAAAGCTTCATTAGGAAACCCTTCCTACACCCTATCATACCAATCCTCCCACTAAGCTTCCACATCCACGAATATGTGACCATCCTTCAACCTTTTATGGTGAGATTAATTAGTAACAATGGTAACTTTGAAATGGGAACTAATACTGTTACCCGTTTCGTAGAGATAGCGAAAAAGTGACCCGATTTTGAAAAAGGGCGATGCAGAATACACATATTTTTTTTAAAGCATAGTTTTTGGCATTTTATTTTTTTATGTATATTACGTTTTAGAATGTTAGTGATTTGCATGCTGATTTAAAAAAGTGATGATTCTCCATCATGTCGTTTTTTTAAAGGACTTATTTTTTTGACTTTAAATTTTCTAATGTATGAAATGTAAATAAATTATTCTAAATTTCAACGATTTTTGACACGTTAAATTTTTTATGTCAATTTTTTGACATAAAAAAATATAAAATATATATTAAAAAAATTTGTAAAATTAAGTAATTAAAAATAGAAAAATTTAAAAAACATTAACAAAAAACTAAAAAAACCAATTAAAAAGAAACTATAATTAATAAAAAAATTAGAAAAGTTACAACAACAAAAAAAATTAAAATTACAAAATAAAGGAATAAAAACATTTAAAAAAAACTAAAAAAAAAAAATTTCAAATTAAAAAGAAAAAAACAATTAAAATACATTATTATAATATATTATTATTATTAATTATTATTTTTTTTTTTTCAAACAAAAATAAAATAAAATAAAAAACATTTAAAAAAACATACTTCCTATTTAAAGAAAACATTTTAAATTAAAAAAAAACATACTTTCTATTTAAAAAAAAACATTTTAAATTTTGTTAAAAAATTTTAAATTTTAAATTTCGATTAATCTTTTTTAATATTATTAAAAAAAAAAAAAATTTTAAAAATTAAAAAAATTTAAAATAAATATTATTTGTTTCAAAAAATTAAATGCATTTTTTTAATAAAATATTTGTCTTCCTTTTAATATCAATTTTTATTTTTAATTTAATAAATATTCGTTTTTGTTTTAATATCAATTTTTATTTTTATTTTAAAATGGGCTAGGCTTATAGCCCCACAGCTTAAGGCGCGGGCGCAGCTATAAGCTTGGCCCATTTTAAAGTAAAAATAACCTTGGCTGCCCAGGGTCGCGCCGCCGCGGGTGGCCGGGTGGCGGTTGGGCGATTCCTAGAATCTCCAAGACGTCGCCCGACTGCTCATAGGGGCGCGACCCTGGGTGGCAGCTGGGCAATTCCCGAAATTGCCTGGCTGCCAAATTGGAGAAAACAATAGTTAGAGATGAATGTCGTGCGAACATGGAATTTTTAGTACAGGTTACTCGACAGAATCTCGTTTGTGATGTCAAAAATGATGCACACTAAACCCTATAAATATAATGAGGAATTTATGTTTAACAAATTTCAGTTGTGTATGTTGCAATTGAAGGCGAAACCTAAACCAGCTGGCTTTTAATTGAACATGGGTCAAGATTATGATATTATGTTGACCTAGGTTTTAGGTTAAATCAATACCCTTAATGTATAAACTATTATCATTATATTTTAAGTGATACCAAAGTTGTTAATCCACTTTATTAATTTCTCATTTAAAAATCCAAGAGTTAAAATGATAAAATAGTAACTTTAGTAACATTAATAGGGAATCAAATAACATGATACCTTTTTAACATTAATAGGGAATCAAATAAATAAACATGCATCATTTTGGAGTGGTCGCAGTTATAATAATTGCAACATAACAAGATCAAAGCTATTATCATTTATGTTGGGCGATTCTCGGAATAGCTAGGGTACCAATATATTTTAACTTTAGGAATTTTAATTTGAATCTAATTCCTCTAAATTCCGCCAAAGTATCATTTATTCTAGTGTCACCCATTATGGTTTTCAACCATAGAACAACAAACTTTATTTATTAATACTTATTTATTAATTCAAAAAAATATTATTTTCCAACCAGAACCAACTAATCTCAATCCCTAATGTTTTAGGTTAAATCAAAACCCTTAATGTCCAAACGATTATCATTATATTTTAAGTGATACCAAAGTTGTTAATCCACTTTGTTAATTCCTCATTTAAAAATCTAAGAGTTAAAATGATAAAATATTAACTTTAACATGATACTTTTTTAACATTAATAGGGAATCAAATAAATCTACATGCATTATTTTGGAGTGGTTACAGTTATAATAATTGCAACATAACAAGATCAAAGCTTTTCTCGTTTACGTTGGGCGATTCCCGAATCGGGCGGTTGCCAATATATTTTAAATTTAGGAATTTTGATTTGAATCTAATTCCTTTAAATTCCATAGAACAACAAACTTTATTTATTAATAGTTATTTATTATTTCAAAAAAAATATTATTTTCCAACGAGAACCAACTAATCTCAATCCCTAATGTTTTAGGTTAAATCAAAACCCTTAATGTTCAAACTATTATCATTATATTTTAAGTGATACCAGAGTTGTCAATCCACTTTATTAATTCCTCATTTAAAAATCCAAGAGTTAAAATGATAAAATAGTAACTTCAGTAACATTAACAGGGAATCAAATAACATGATATTTTTTTAACATTAATAGGGAATTAAATAAATCTACATGCATCATTTTGGAGTGGTTAGAGTTATAATAATTGCAACATAACAATATCAAATCTTTTCTCCTTTACGTTGGGGTGCCAATATATTTTAAATTTAGGAATTTTATTTTGAATATAATTCTTCTTAATTCCGGCAAAGTATCATTTATTGTAGTGTCATCCATTATGATTTTCAACCATAGAACAACAAACTTCAACCAACTTTATTTATTGATACTTATTTATTAATTCAAAAAAATATTATTTTCCAATCAGAACCAACTAATCTCAATTCCTAATGTTTTAGGTTAAATCAAAACCCTTAATGTCCAAACTATTATCATTATATTTTAAGTGATACCAAAGTTGTTAATCCACTTTATTAATTCCTCATTAAAAATCCAAGAGTTAAAATGATAAAATAGTAACTTCAGTAACATTAACAGGGAATCAAATAACATGATACTTTTTAACCTTAATAGGGAATCAAATAAATCTACATGCATCATTTCGGAGTGTTTATAGTTATAATAATTGCAACATAACAAGATCAAAGCTTTTCTCGTTTACGTTGGGCAATTCTCGGAATCGCTTGGCTACCAATATATTTTAAATTTAGGAATTTTAATTTGAATCTAATTCCTCTAAATTCCGGCAAAGTATCATTTATTCATGGGTGATCTAGTGTCACCCATTATCATTTCTAACCATAGAACAATAAACTTTATTTATTAATACTTATTTATTAATTCAAAAAAATATTATTTTCCTACTAGAATCAACTAATCTCAATCCCTAATGTTTTAGGTTAAATAAAAACCCTTAATGTCCAAACTATTATCATTATATTTTAAGTGATACCAAAGTTGTTGATCCACTTTATTAATTCCTCATTTAAAAATCCAAGAATTAAAATGATAATACAGTAACTTCAGTAACATTAATAGGGAATCAAATAACATGATACTTTTTTAACATTAATAAGGAATCAAATAAATCTACATGCATCATTTTGGAGTGGTTACAGTGATAATAATTGCAACATAATAAGATCAAAGCTTTTCTCGTTTAAATCGCCTGGCTCCAATATATTTTAAATTTAGGAATTTTAATTTGAATCTAATTCCTCTAAATTCCAACAAAGTATCATTTATTCTAGTGTCACCCATTATGATTTTCAACCATAGAACAACAAACTTTATTTATTAATACTTATTTATTAATTCAAAAAAATATTATTTTCCAACCAAAACCAACTAATCTCAATCCCTAATGCTTTAAATTAAATCAAAACCCTTAATGTCCAAACTATTATCATTATATTTTAAGTGATACCAAAGTTGTTAATCCACTTTATTAATTACTCATTTAAAAATCTAAGAGTTAAAATGATAAAATAGTAACTTCAGTAACATTAACAGGGAATCAAATAACTTGATACTTTTTTAACATTAATAAGGAATAAAATAAATCTACATGCATCATTTTGGAGTGGCTACAGTTATAATAATTGCAACATAACAAGATCAAAGCTTTTCTTGCTTACGTTGCGCGATTCTCAGAATCGCCTAGCTGCTAATATATTTTAAATTTAGCTAGTGTCACCCATTATGATTTTCAACCATAGAACAACAAACTTTATTTATTGATACTTATTTATTAATTCAAAAAAATATTATTTTCCAACTAAAATCAACTAATCTCAATTCGTAATGTTTTAAGTTAAGTCAAAACTCTTAATGTCCACACTGTTATCATTATATTTTAAGTGATACCAAAGTTGTTAATCCACTTTATTAATTCCTCATTTAAAAATCCAAGAGTTAAAATGATAAAATAGTAATTTCAGTAACATTAACAGGGAATCAAATAACATGATACTTTTTTAACATTAATAGGGAATCAGATAAATGTACATGCCTCATTTTGGAGTGGTTACAGTTATAATAATTGCAACATAACAAGATCAAACCTTTTCTCATTTACGTTGGGCAATTCCTAGAATCGCCTGACTGCCAATATATTTTAAATTTAGGAATTTTAATTTGAATCTAATTCCTCTAAATTCCGGCAAGGTGTCATTTATTCTAGTGTCACCCATTATGATTTTCAACCATAGAACAACAAACTTTATTTATTAATACTTATTTATTAATTCAAAAAAATATTATTTTCCAACTAGAATCAACTAATCTCAATCCCTGATTAAACCACTAGTAATAATAAACGAGACACAAAAATCGACAGTTTTAATTACAACACAGGGGTTACAATATCGCTAAAACTGCATAATTTTCCAACAGAATAAATCCAAGAATTTATTTTTTTAGAAAAATAATGATTTTTTGAAAAAAAAATTCATTTTAAAAAGTTATTATTAAATATTTGTAAATGATGGAAATTTAAAATGAATGCTTATAAATAATAGCTATTATTAGCTTGGAACTTAATTATTTTTTATTATAAAACAAATTTGTAAGAGTTGTTGAAAGAAAGTTTTCAAATAAAAGTAGACAGACGCTCACAAATTTGATTGGATTATAACGTAAAATGACATGGATAAAGAAAAATGCAAAAAAATCATTAGATTTTCATTAAAATTTGACAAGGAGAGAGAATGAAATTCCAAGCCTATGTCAGGGTACGTGGGAAATTTCCGCACATTTTATGATATAAATCATACCCACTCTCCTAGTTTAATCTTTTATGAATTTAAAAGTTGTGAATTATGCCATCGTGTACAACAACAGGTCACAAGTTACATGCATATGACCAGAGAAAATTGTTTTAGAGGTTTATGTTAATAGAGATCATATAAATGACCGAGCATAAGATATCGCTGAGATCATTTTCGTGGTAACACATTTGAACTCCATGCACACACCTTTCATTTTTTTTTTAATTTGTGTGGGTTCCTCACAAGTTCGTTTCCACAATATTCAAGTCCATTTTCCACCGATTTTCAAACGCAGAATACACGTTCTGCTTTCTGAATAACCATATATTTTGTATGTCACATTTAATTTGAAATAAAAATAATTCAATGAACAAAGTATTCAATCATATAGAAGGACAAAGTTCTTTTAGAACGTTGTACCAAGAAGGAAAATAAATCCTAACACACCTCTTTCCTTTATGACGCAATATCGCAATATCTTAGGTGTGAAAAACATTTTTTTTTTAAATAAATATTATTTGTTTGAAAAAATTAAATGTGTTTTTTAATAAAATATTAGTCTTTTTTAATATCAATTTTTATTTTAAAAATAAAATAATTGCAAAAATAAACAGTCAAATCTTTTCTCCCAAAAGCCACCAGGTTTACGTTGGGCTATTCTCGGAATTGACCAATGCCAATATATTTTAAATTTAGGAATTTAGAGAGATTAGATTCAAATTAAAATTCCTAAATTTTAAATGTTATGAATAGATACCAGTGTAAATACTCGTACTCGTGTGCGATAGGCTAGCTAGGAGTAGGTGCATCTGGATTTGTCATAATCTGAAAACACAAAGTTAGTATTATCATTTTTTAATCTAAATCAAAGAAGACTCCAAGCCTTTTAGAATAACAAAGAAACTAGACTAAGATTCGAAGCAGCTTTAACACAGTTAAGACTTCTATATCATGTAATTGGTAAGAGTTTACTCCGTCAAACTATTTGTTCCTTGAATTTATTTTCTCCCTAAAAACATTTCAAATTTATTATGAAGGCATAGATAGCACGATAACAAATCCATATTAATGTTGTCGTTAGAACTGAAATTATTGTAAGTTATATCTATTAGAACTCAAATTATTGTATATGATATCTATCAAATATATTGGAATCTATTGTGAGCATTATTTTGAGAAATCGTCCAAGAACAACTTGGATGATTCTAATGAAAACAATCTAGATGACTCTAGTGATTACTTGATTAGTGAAAAACAACTTGGATGATTCCAATGAAAACAAACTGGATAACTCTGGTGATTACTCTAATAGTGAATGAATAGACGAAAAGTCATTTATCTCTTAAATGACTTAGCTGTAAAAATGATAAACATAACAAAGCTAAAGCTTCAACCTTCCTCTTCCTTTGTCGTATCTAGGCATATTTTGTTTATTGCAAAGGATGTTTATTAAATGTTCTGACAATGGAAAACCTTTAGATAATGAGATCATAGTACACTGATTAAAGGGCTTTAGATACTGAGATCCTAGTACAATGATTAAACGGTTGTTTTGATGAAATTTTGTTATTCTAATAAAAAAATTATCGAAAAAACTTTAAATATAGAGATCCTAGTACAATGATTAAACAACAATCTCGATGAATAATTAAATATAGAGATCCTAGTACAATCATTAAACAACAATTTCCATGAAAGTTTATTATTTTACGCTTAGAAATATCTTGATTACACATTCAGAAAATAAAAAAAAAATGGAATGAAAGATTTAAACGTAAGTATAACATATTCAAATAAAAATTAATATATAATAATTGAATTTAAATATATAAATTAAGATAAATTTATAATAAAATTTATATAGTAGTTAGTAGGTGTCATTTAATTTAATATATTTTAATTAAATTTAAAAAAATATAAAGACAATTTATCCACAAAATAAAACAACTAAATAAAACACTTTATTGTTAAATGCCATCACCAAAAAATTAAGAAATATGACTAATTAATACTTTGGTTATATAAAGTTATCTACCACTTTAATATATATATTCAAGTGTTTTATATTTTATCAATATATATAATTTTTATAATTAAATTTATTAAAATGTGTTAAACTGGTTAAAGAGCGCATATATATATATATATATATATTATATATATATATATATATATAGAGGGGTATGATGTATTGATTTTTTTTCCGTGGAAAAGGTTGTAATTTCCATTAATAAAGATGAAAATTACATTCTGTATATGCATAAGCATTACTTTGATCTGGCACTGCCTGTCCAACCAAAAATGTAAGAAAACTGTGCATTCCTCCTCACAGGGAGTACATATAGTTCAAAAACACTTATAAGTTTCTGTCCTCTTCTCAAAGGATAAAGAGTAACTGATGACTATTTACATAAATATCAAAGATAACAAAAAATAAATGTTTTTCATAAAAAACTGAGTTAAAAATGTTTCATTTCCGTGCTGCTCTTATAGTTCTTTAGGGTCTACGAATGGCCTGTGATAATGCTGATACATGACCCCATCCAAGTCTTCGCAGATCATCCAAGAGTTATCATCCCTGATTGCTGCTTCTTTGGATAGGTAGTTAGCAGAGGTGTTCCGCTCCCCGTGGTGTGAGCATCCCCTATGGCAACCCGATCTCTGGTTAGAGGCAGAGAGGGAGGCTAGAGAGGAGCTTTCCCACGCTTCTTCCTATAGCCTTTCTCATGGTCCTTGTTCGCATTGGTCGGTTCTGGAGGGCCTTGAGCTTCCTTGATAGCAGATGGAGGTTCCTCCCGTGGGGGACGGTTTTATGGCACGTTCTCCACTGGCGGTTGCACTCGCTTGTTAACCAGATGGCAATATTTGTACATGTGCCCCACTTTATGGCAACGTCGACATCTGTATGGTATGCCCTCATAATCCAAGGGCTACTTTTGTGTGAAAGACTTCCATTGTATCGTTAAATATTCTTGCAGACCCCCTCGAGTGTCCATATGAACTAGTATCCTCGCAAAAATCATCTTTCCCATGGACAGATATGATTTGTTTGATTCCATATATGTACCGATTGAGTTCCCAATACGTATGAAAATGTCCTCCGACAAAAAATTCAGGGGGAGGCCAGAAAGTCTTACCCAAATCAGCCAGATCCAAGTTGCTCCGTGTCTGGATCGAAAAGGGGGATCATCTCTTCAGCAGGACCGGGGCATGTTCAAAATGCCAATACGACGAGAGTACCCAGTTCGTGAGGTCAGGCATGGAGAATCTAAGAGGAAACCAGCCCCTTACGAATGTTTGCACAGTAGGTAGCTCCGCCAAGTGGTTCCCATAGACCTCCAAAACCCAAGATTTCAGGCGGGCCGCGGTGTAGTTGCGCCCCCGTATTTTGCTGACCAATACCATATCAACAAAATCCATGGTATCTCCTAGCCAAATGTCTTCCTCCAACCTGAGGAATGAGTCGACCTCCTTTGTTTTGAAGCACCACGTCTTCTTTGTTGTCATATCCTTAGCTGCAGGGTTCCCATGACCTTCTGAGGAGCACTCCTGGATGGGGGGGTTCACTGGGGGAGGGGTTGAAGCAGAGGGGAGACTTTCCGCAACGGGGGCGATACCAGTGAAACTGCCAGAGGGGGGAGGGGAAGTGCACGGTGGGGTTAGAGGAGTAGAGGAAGTCGGAGGGGCATGGGGAGAGTGAGGGTTTACAGAAAATCTGGGGTGAGAAAACTGTCCAGGGGCCGAGGAGGGAGGGTTAGGGTTAAGGCAACCTTTAGTAAACCCTAGGGTCGTTGGGAATGGCGGGGCAGTTGAGAGCGACGACCAGGTAGGAGGGTCATCTGGTAGGATGAGTTGGTGGTCCAGTGGTCCAGATAGCATAGGGAGTCCAGAAATTGTCTCTTGCAAAGCCTCGCCAAATGAAATGGTCCCCAACTTAGCAGGTTGCGAAGTCATCCAGATGGAGTCCACAATTTCCTCTTCCGAATAATCCACCATATCTAGGTCCATTGTTATCAGGGTAAAAACCAACGCCAGCTACCTTGGTAACCACCAGAGGGAGGAGCAACAAAGCGACACAAATTGGCAAGGGAGGCCATAGGTTAAACATTGATGCTGAAGAGCGGGAATAGGTGATCAGGAAAAATAAAACGGAGTAAAAACCCCAAACTACCCATACTAAAACGTAGGAGGTCTGCACGTGCGATGATGGGGACGTGTGCAGTACTGGTACGAACAACTACACCCTTCTGCGGCGTCCACGAAGCAGCTAGCCATGACCGCCTGCTACCCTAGCCTGGACCTCCACTTCCCACTCTCATCCAGGGGTATGATGTATTCATATAAACTAAAACATTCAATTTAAAAAAACATGCACATAATGTTAATATTTTTAAGTATTTTTAATGAAATATGTTATGAGTGTTATATAATAATAATAATAATAATTTTTTAACTTGAATCAAAATTATATTTATAAAAATATTATTTTTTTTTAAACAATCTAAAAAAAATTAAATTGAAATTTAAAATTTTAAATTTTAAAGTCGGTTTTACTGGCATTTTTTTAAAAATGTTGAAAATTTACCCTAAAAAAAGCCACCATTCCAATATGAACACTTTTCATTTTCAGGGTGTTTTTTGCACAATTTTTCCACAAAAAAGTCGTTTTCACTACCATTTTTAAAACATGTTCAAAATTGACCCTAAAAGAAAAAACCATCATTCCAGTATACGCACTTTTCGTTTTTAGCACTGTTTTTCATGTTTTTTCGGGGTTTTTGGGCCAGAGTTCCCGTTTTGAGTTTATAGTTATCGTTTCAAAGTTTACATTGTTTAGTTGAGAATGATGTGGTACTAATTATATTCCTAGTCAATTATAATTGTTCCTAACTTTTAGAGAGACTCATCAAAATGAGTCCATGACTCCTTTATAATTCCTACATTGCTAATTTGAATTATTTTTAAATGGGTTAAATGGATTTTTTCCAACTTTTGAAATTATCAAAAGGATAGGAATATGATTAGGCTCTCCATTCACCATTATCTAATTTTTAATGAATCCTCTATAAAAATATCGCTCAACAAGAAATGGTTGGGATGTTTAGCAGGTCTACCTTCTTTAGTTCACCTATTTATCTAAGTGGGATTAAAATTCATTGGCTCAATGTCATATAAACATAAGTCATCCAATTTTCTTAAAAAATACTCAAAAATGGCATTTATATTTGTAGTTGAATCTAATATCATACTCCCTCCCTAATGATAAATTCAAATCACTGACAACAATAAGAAACCTTTCCTGCGAAGAACCCCAAGCATATACATAATTCCAATAAGCAACTTGATATGTATATGATCCATATATGTTTCGAATTATGAACTCTTAACCAAGCTCACAAGCATAGAGAATTTTACTTAGATTGAAATAAAATGAGAGGAAGTTAGTAAATTTTAAACTTCTTTTCCTCCAAGGTAAACAAAATCCCCTTAATTACCTATAAAATCCATATAGAAAACATCTTCATCTTTGAAAATCTTATCTAGTTCATAGAAACATTTATTTGTCCATCTCCCATTGTCGCCTATAAAAAAAAGAATATCCAACTTGTACCAGTCTATTCATATATATAAAATCTATTTTTTAAGGGGTTTCCCAACCCTCTTGAATTGAGTGACATTGAATTCATGGTGCATATTTCCCAGGGGTATAGGATACTATAAGGACTCTAGTGAAACTAGTTCAATATTAGGTCAAAGGCATGTGAAAAGTAATATTTTAGTTAATATTTCTTATTTGTATACAATATATGTTGGGGGAAACATTATGGGAAAGAAAAATAAAAAAATTGAAGGAAGAAAGGTCAAATTCCATTTAGTATCCACCGAAGTAAAAAATTCATTGAAACATAGGGAAGTCAAAATTTGAATAGAAAAGTAGTGGAAATGCATGTAGGACACTCCAACCTATATTCAATTGAAGGTTTTCTCAAATATTTTGAAGTAGTTAGAAGGAATGTCAGAGGAAATTGAATCAACAAAGTGAGTTTTTAGAAATCTTAGTGGATATTGAAATATGTACATTAAAAACAATTTATGAATAGCCTAACAAGCTCATGGAAAAATATTTATTACATTGTTTTTCCCACCTATATAATAAATAAAATGTACAAAATAGACATGCATATATGGTAACATATATTGGAAGCTCATAATAGGGGATCTTATTGTTTTTAACATTTTTAGATGTGGTTTGTTTGACTTATCACCATGGTTAATTCCCCACCTAACTTCAAGGTCTAGACAACTTAGTTTTTGGGAAACATTGTTCCAAAAATCTAACACTAGAAATATTACAAGGCTATGTCCAATGGTCTTGTAAGTATTTAAACATTCCACTAGAACTATTACCTACAATATTATGCACAATTGATTGCAATGATGACATTAACTAAGCATAAATTCCTACATTGGTGATACTAACTAAGCATAAGTGCCTCTATTGATGATACTAATTGTGTGGGGAATCCTTCCAAAACAACTCTATCTACCTTTGTGGTTCTCACCAATATTTGAAGCACTAATTATTGATATTTCTTTTGTATCTTCTAATTGATCTTGCTCACTAACACATACTATCTTAAGAGAATGTGTAACTACCTCCTCCCAATTTTACCCACTTTCACCGGTTTACCCGGCGTAAACATGAGTTTAAGGTTACTATGATAATACTCAACCTCCTAAATGACCTTAAGGAAATGGAGTCGAGCATTTAATACCTTACTGACTTCCCTTAAGTGCTATAGGACCTCCAGGAGCAACCCAACCCCTTTAGGAGTCCAACCCCTGAGATAACTCTCTTTTTCACTCACCTAAAGCCCCAGTCGCTCCCTTGCCAAGGAATGCCAACAAATATAGCTCTCTAGTCGCAATGATAAGCCTACCTTAGTGTGAATATAGCCTTTTTTTTCTAGTGATATGCCAACGATTGCAAAATTTAAGGCTATACCATGATCTTACCTTAATCGATGTTTAGATCACAAAACAAAATTGAGCTTAGATGCCTCAGATTTGTTTCTCCAATATCTTTAGGAATTTTCCTGTCTCCACCCTTATGCTTTACCATGTATCCCTCCATTACCGATCAAGGGATTCCTAGGCTTTTGGGAAGTTCCCTAGGACCACCTCACCCAAATCCAAAATATTTCGACAATCCAAAACTCAAACTGAGAAAAGTCCCATCACACCATGAATATCTAGAAATGGAAATGGAAGGATAAAATCCACTGTCAAAACCTGAAAAAATCCATGTCAGTGACAACAAAAGAACCAAATACCAACATGCACATACCATACATGACGAACTAGCCATGAAATAATACATGCAACCTGTTACCTGTAAGTAGTTTTGCTGAAGTTGCTTGATCCAACTCTTCCTTGCTTGATCCTTGATTTCCTTTGCTTTCTTTGTACTTCCTTTGCTTTATGTGTCCTTCCATTGCCCACTTTCTTTCCTTCTCCTTTCGATGCTCTTCTCCTCTTTGAGACTAATTCCAAAACTAAACTGACAAAAGGCTCCCAACTGATGCTCTGAGGTATTTTTATTCATGATGCCTCTAATTTCTTCATTTTTCTACTATTTACCTTAAATTTCCTCCTCATATGCAACCTGTGATATTTCACCTCCATTTTCTCATAATTTCCTTTATTTTCATAGATAAAATGTAAATTAATGCCTCTTTTCCTTTTTCAGAGCATTTTCCATTGCCTTTGCCAATTTCCCTTATCCATAAACACAATAAGTGATGCCCAATAGGATATTTTCCCAACATTAAGCTTGGAATAAGTGTCCCTTGACCATGGTATTATTTTTCCTTTATTAACTTTATTACATGAAATTTTAACTTGGGGATGTTACAGATTTATCCCCCTTAGGGGAACACCATCCTCAGTGTTCTATGACACCTACATCCAACAAAACCGGTGAAAATAAAAACATAATTCCCATTGAGCTTTATAACCCAGCTCGTTGCAGTATTTACAATGAACAACCTACTCAAAATAAAAACCATCATGACAAACATGACAACATGAAAACCATAACTCTTATTGGAGATTTATAACACAACTCATTGCGGTATTTACAATAACAACCATACATGAATATGTACATATACCAAAATTGCTTTGCCTCAACCAGAAAATAATGAAGGATAAATAGCCCGCATCTGATCAACCATCTCCCATGTAGCTTCATTGGGCCCAAAGTGGTTCCACTGCGCTTTAACTTGCTCAATTGTTCTGTTCTGGAGCATGAGTTGTTTCTGCTGCAATATGCACTGAGGTTCGGGCTGGAATTCTCCTCTTGGTTCCACTTGCAATACATACTAATCAATAACATGATCCAAATCCTTTACATATCTTTTAAAAAATGAAATATGGAAAACATCATGGACTTTCACTTTTAGAGGCAGTGCAAGTCTATAGGCCACTATTCCAATCCTCTAAAGGATCTTGAAAGCCCCACAATACCGTGGTGCCAACTTGGAAAATGATCCAATCCTTAAGGAGCGCTTATTGGGCTAGATGCACAAATACACATGCTCGCCAACCTTAAACTCCTTAAATGCCTTATCTTGGTCTGCATATCTCTTATGCATGTTTTGTGCTACCTTTAGATTCTTCCTGATAGCCTACATTTCCTATTCCATATCTTCCAACATGTCTAGTCCAATAAGTACCTTGTTCACTGGATCATTCGAGCTAATGGGAGTGTTACAACTCTTTCCATACAGTTCCTCAAACAGACTCATCCTCAATGAATTTTGATAACTGTTATTATAAGAAACTTGGCCAATGGTAGGTATTCGTCCCATCTCCTATGCTGATGCATCACATACATCCTCAGCATATCCTCTAGTATCCTATTGACCCTGTTTATCTATCCATCGGTCTGTGGATGATAAGTTGTACTGAAGGCAAACTTTGTCCTCAGTCTTGCAAACATCTCCTTCCAAAATTTGGAAGTGAACTTGGCATCCCTTGTAGGTTTTAACCTTGTACAAAAATTACCTGCATACAAATTCTAAAACACATAAAATAAACAATGTGAGAGCATAACACATAAAACACATATACACAGATATTTTCCTCTGGATCCCAAAACCGGGACTACCAACTTGATTTTTCATTATGTTCATTTCAACGTTACAATACATATTTATACATGCCGAAGCATCTAATACCATGGACTGAAAACCATCGCGTCCAAAACCATGGACCGAAAAACCATCGCCTCCAAAAACATGTGTGAAAATCATGCACAAAACCATAGGTGGGTCCACCCAACCTAACATAGGTTCCAAAACCAAAATTTTCAGGGGCACTGCCCCGGACCCCATAGAGTGGGGTTACCTGCACCCCTCAAACCCCCTATGACCCCCACGTTATGCAATCGACGCAAAAAATGGGGGGCTCCACCCCTCCTCTAACCCCCCGATTAACTATGTGGGCTAGTCGTGGAAAGTATATAACACAACCCAACATTCTCCCACTTGTTGTTTCTTTCCATAGGGGGCCACAAGAGAGCTTAGTCATTTATCCAACCCTACAACACCCATTGTTTCTCTACACCAAGAGAACTTCTCAGAGCTCAGAGATTTTGTCAATGCATCTATAATATTCTTCAAAGTGTCCACCTTTACCAACAACACCGTTTTGTCTTCTATCATATACCTCACAAAGTGATACTGAACATCAATGTTCTTTGTCTTTGAATGATATGCAGGGTTCTTTGCCAAGAAAATTGCACTTTGGCTGTCATATTCTATCCTTATAGCTCCCTGTACTAACCCCATACTTGAACACAATCTCTGCAGCCAAACTGCTTCCTTGCTTGTATGAGTGGCTGCCATGTATTCTGCCTCTATTACAGATTGTTTCTTACTCATGCAACTGACTGCACCTCCAAATAGGTTAAACACATACCCACTTGTAGATATTCTCTGATCCAGATCTCCATCCCAGTCTGCATCAACAAATCCACAAATATCCAACACTCTGTCCAATCCTAATCTCCCTTGGTAGCACAAACCATAATCACTAGTGCCACGCAAATACTTGAAAACCCGCTTCACTGCTGTCCAGTGCTCCTTCCCTGGTTTTGACATAAACTTGCTTAATACTCATACTGCATGTGCAATGTATGGTCTAGTACAGACCATCGCATACATCAGGCTACCGACTGCACTTGTATATGGAACACGGGACATATCCTCTTCCTCTTCTTGTGTCTTGGGACACTGTTCAATAGATAACTTTACACCTACAGGAATAGGAACTTTCACCGGTTTACTATCCTGCATATTAAACCTCTGCAATATTGTCTCGACATACTTCCTCTGGTTTAACCAGAGCTTCCTCTTTGCCCGACCTCTTTTAATTTCCATGCCCAAAATATACTTTGCAGCACCAAGATCTTTCATGTCGAATTTGGAGGACAATTGGGTCTTCAAATCCTGGATAATTTCTTTTTCATTTCCAACCAGCAACATATCATCCACATACAAAACCAGATAAATAACACGGCCACCAATTAATTTAAAATACACATAGTGATCTGCTTTGCTTCTGGTGAAGCCAAGTCCCCATATAAATGTATCAAATTTCTAATACCACATGCTTGGTGACTGTTTTAACCCATACAAAGACTTCTTTAACTTGCATACCAATTATTTCTTACTCTTCACCGCAAAGCCTTTATGTTTCTTCATGTAGATCTCCTCTTCCATATCTCTGTGAAGAAATGTTGTCTTCACATCCATTTGTTCTACCTTAAAATCAAAAGCAACAGCAATAGATAAAAGTAATCTAATAGAAGCTACCTTGGCAACAAGAGAAAAAATATCATCAAAATCAATTCTCAGCACCTGGGAATAACCTTTCGCTACCAACTGAGCTTTTTATTTCTCCACCTTTCCTTCTGCATTTGTCTTCTTCTTGAGCATCCATTTGCTGCCAATGGGTTTCCTTTCAGCCGACAACACCACCAGATCCCAAGCTTCATTTTTGTGCAAAGATGCCATTTCATCAACCATGGCCTATTTCCAGAGGTTTCCATCCTCTGAATCTACTGCTTCCTTCATAGTTATGGGATCATCATCGGCAATAAATAAAGCAAAAATTGAATAGAAAGCAGATGGACTATACCTTTCTGGCTGCCTTCTTTCTCGAACTGATGTTCTCACACCTAGAGTTTGTGGCTCTTCATCTTCTGATTCCTCCTCTGCTGTAGAGTCTGATTCTTCCTCCTTTAGCTTAAAATCTATCTCCTCAGGTTCCTTTGGTTGGACTTCATGTTTAATAACATCTTTCACCTCTCTGAACACCACATCTCGGCTGTGCACAACCTTCCTTGTTACTGGGTTCCAAAGCTTATAACCCTTTAAACCATCCTTATACCCAATAAAGATGC
>APFE031745164.1:8096-31652 GCA_000404065.3 Pinus taeda
GGTCAGATTCATTTATTCTTTCTCTAGGGTTTGTTCCTGGTGTATATTCTCTTCTTTTGTGTTTCTTGTCCCTTTTCTTCCTCCTCTTCACAATCTATGTAAAATAATTTCTTCTCAACACACTTATGACCTTTAGTGTATTTTCTATCGCAACTGTACAAAGCCCTTTTTCTCTTTTTTCTTCCAATTGTTCTGGTGTCAACCTTTTAGGTTGTGGAAGGCTAGGGGAAACAACACTTCCATCTCTATAGTTATGAGTGGTAGGCTTCCTTGTTGCCATAATTTTTCTTTCCATTTTTCTTGTCAACCTGAATGCCTTCTCCAATGAATCAGGTTCCCAAAGTTGAACCTCATGTTGGATGTTATCCTTTAAAGTCCTTATGAACACATCAATCCTATGCTCCTCTGGAATATCTTTTACCCTTATATTCACTTTTTGGAAGTCCTCAATGTGCTCCACCATTGAACCCTTTTGTTTGAGATTTATCAATTGGCTAAAAGAAGTGTTGCTTTTTGTATCAACATAATGTGCTATCATTTATTCTGTAAAAATTGCCCAAGTGACAATCTGTTTACAAGAGAAAAGCCATCGATACCATACAAACTGATTTTGTTCCAAATATAAAATTGTGATGCGTACCTTTTGTGTTTTTTGCACATTATGGAGATCAAAATATTTCTCCATGTATAGTATCCATGTTACGGGATCCTTTCCATCAAACTTCCTCATATCGATATTTGGAACATGGTTGTCTTCAATCCACCATTAGATTCTATGAAATCATGATTAACATTTCTTTTGTTCTCCTCATGAGTTTCCTTTACTACCCTTTCGCCATTAGTAAGCATTTCTTGGAAAATTTGTCAAATATGTCTTCAAATCTTCCATGTTGCCTTTAAGTTTTTCTTCTATACCATCCATCTTAGCTTCCACACCTTTCTTTAAACCATCCATCTTAGCTTCCATGCCATCCATCTTATCTTCCACGCATTTCTTTAAAATATCCATCTTAGCTTCTGATACTTTTTGTGAGAATGAATTTTGTTGCACTTGGTCTCGTAATTTTGATAGATCATGTTGCATTTCTTCCTCTTTTTCATGATTCATGCTAGATCTTTCAGGTTTCTTACTAGGTGTTTCCATTTTATTTCTTCGGGACATCAATTAATGATAATAATGCTTCATGATTCCCTTTGAATTCCTTCAAACTAATTTTTCAAACCAAACTTATGCAAAATTTTAAAAAAACTACACACATTTTTTCACTTTGTAAGAGCTCGATATTGAATTTGTTGTATATTTGTAATTTATAATCTCCAAGTTCTGAAATTGCGTCTTGCGATATACCTCTAGTTCTCTTTCCAACCCCGCAATTCTGATCAAGATTGGATTCTCCAAGGAAGAGTTATATCAAATATGCCACGATGACCTTATTATAGACTAGTTCAGTAGAGCGAATTTGCACGAAGTTCCGCGTGTCACTGTTTCGACATTAGGACCTGAAACCGATACAAAGAAAACTACAGGCCATCCTCTTGTTGTAAATTTTTACGAAATTTCAATATGATTCTCAAAGGCAACATTATGGTGATTTTCCCCAGGTCACATGTTTGCAATATAATTTGGGAGCCTGCAAAAACCATAACTTCCTTGGATCCTATCTCTGAAAATATAGCGAGAAAAGATCTGAAATTCGAACCTGTTGTTCATTGAGATTTCGGATCAAATGGGTTTTAATTTGCACTTCTGACACATTGTAAAAAACAAGTTAAAGCAAAATTGTCACAATGACCTGTTTGGAGCATCAAAACCCTAGAATCTAAACCTCTGCTACCAAATTTTATGTAACTAGCTCCCAACATCAAAGAAAATATAGACCAACGACTTCAAAATCAGCCTCTTCAAGGGGGAAACCTCCTTTACATTACACAAATGAATAATTATTGGATGATACAAATGAAAAAACCTCATTTCTATATATAGGAGTCTAAGGGGCCCCAATATAATCAAAGCCGAAATAACAATAATAATATAAGGGCACAACAATAACAATAGTGGGCTTCTATGGGGAAAAATAATAACAATATGGGGATAATAGGGGCACAACAATAAAAATAAGGGATACAATGACAATAGTAATGGGGGAATCACTAGTATTATAGGGACCTAATATAATAATATGTTGAAGTTCCATATTGAGGAATAAATTCATCAGAATATGATGGAAAAGGGGGTGTCCCCTTGTTCTCCAAGTAGTAGACCTGTGGTGCTCCCATTTGGTATGAGGGCACATAGATGACCCCATGGTTCTCCATATGAATCGGAGATCCTCTACAAGGGTCCAAGTTGTGGAATGAATGTTGCCTTGACATTGTACAAGTCTTGGGACACCTGTCGAGAGTGTGGGGCTCTTGTGGGGGCCTATTAGGCATAATGTACCAAGATTATCATCATCACCATCCCAAAAGTGGATCTCTAGTAATCTATGAGCATCCATGAAGATCCGTGGAGCATTGTTTTCTATTGTGGAGGCTCATGGCTCTCTATTCAGACCCTATATGTGCTGATGTAAGCATCTAGGGGTTGGGATCCCATATAGGGAAACCAAACCCAAATGGAAACCACCTATAATTCTGCATAAGATCCAATGTGTCCCTTAGGCTTCCAATACAACTAGTCATTAAAATATTAAATTAAAAATCTTATAAATTATGGATAACAATGTGGTGACTTCATAATGGCATGCCCTTTCGTAGTGGGCTTTTGCATGTGCTAGTGCCTCCAACATCCAATGCAGGTTAGCCATGTACCTTATTAGGTGGTTTCATCCCTTAAAGAGGATAGTATGTCCAAGGTACATCCCTATAATGAGGGTGCCAAGTGAAAAATAAGTGGAATGGGATAGGGAATGAGAGGGGAAATCTTGGGCCACATAGTGGGGCATATGGTAGCTAGATAAGGGGAAGCCCAAACCTGGGTATGTAATCTATAGGAGGGAGAAATTGTGGTACATGAGGTGCCTCGACCTTGATTTTTCCACCCTTCTTCATATACCTTTTTCCTTTTATGAATTTTCTTTAATCAACTACTTGGGGCTTAAAGGACAAGAGCATGATGTGTAAGATATAGCAGTGATTACCCCCTTTAAGGTAGGGTGGTTCATTTCCCTCCAAGTGTTGGGACAATCATGGGTTACTGAATGATAATGGAGGCTCATCTAGGGCCTATGCAACCAGGGTGATGTTCAATGATTGGGGTAGAGCTTATTTAATGTATTTTGCCCACGTGCTAATTATTTTTGTCCTGACCGTCTTTTGTATTTTGTGGTACAATTTCCTATTAAATGTGGCCATTTATGATTTTCACTTTTTCTTTCAATTGCTTCAATCTTCAGAGCATCATTCTAGGCTTGACCCAAGGTGGGGGCAAGGGGATAAAAGGCTAGCCCTATGTGGACCCGTAATGCGAATGTGGACCTAGGTGGGGAGAAAAGATGAATGGGGGTATAGTGAGTGGGTAGGGAGTAATATGTGTGGATGAAGGAGCGGGACCACGCACCCAAAGTCAGGGTTTCCCAAGTAGTACCACCCTAGAACCAAACGGTCAATAAAGGAGATCCCACGGGACTAAGATCCAAGGGTAACAACCAAAAGAGGTCAAGGGGACAAAAGCACAAAATAAGCCAACTCTTTCCACAAAATCCCCCCATCAATCCATACCCAGAAGTATCCATGATAAGTAAACCCAATACTCAATTACGAAATGAAAAGACATACATTTAGATTCAGGAGTCCCACCTTCAAACATGTGATGAATACAAGTGGGTGAGGGACAACATGGCTAGCTCAAGTGGCAGAGAAATGGCACAACGAGCTAGTAGGAGGCATCAAGGGGTTGTTGGCTGTCGATTGAGGCTTAACATGAAGAAAAATTTCTCCTAGGGATATCACCCACAAAGTGGTGGGTAACATTTGGCTCCAACTAGGATGCAATCTCGAAGAAGAAGTGGACAAGGCTGCTCAAATGGGAGGTCATGATAACTCCAGAAATCTCTTGGTCATCATAGACCAGTTATCTGCACATGTCAAATATCAAAGACACGGGGAAGCATGTTTTTCACGATGTCTAATGATCACCCATGGTTATTGTTAGCCCACAAACCAATAAAATGTGCATTTTTTTCATTTCTTTTCTATATACATGCAATCTGATCTATCATGAGAAACATCATATTTGATTAGTTCTAATGCAAAAATCATCATGTAATGCATCCTACCCTAACATGCATATGGTGATGTTAATAATAAGTGTAATCATAAAGCCAGTGCAACCAACATAACATCACGTCAATATACATATGTCTGCCAGTATGATTACTCATGTAGCAACCCCCAAATCGAATATGGACATAGTCATAGGGCGAATGAGGCGAGTGGGGGGCGGGAAAATATGATCTCCATTCGAGGTAGAGGGAGGTCCTTGGAGAAAGAAAATTGGTCATTCTAGAGGTCCAGGGCTCCTCTTCTAGGTACAAAATGGAGGAATTAATGATTACTCTCCAAAACTCCTCATCACAATCATTGCTTGCAATATCTTGCTTTGAGAATGTCACATGGTTGTGATGAGAGGGGAATGAAGGGTGAGAGAAATAAGGAATGCAACAAATAGGTCTCTCAATGTGATGGTCACAATGGGGAGGGGAGGACATGGAGTGATTAGAATATTGAGGATGGGTCAAAGGGATAAGGTATATTCAATGAAGGGTTCCTCCTTGACACCATATTCAGAAAAGCGAAAAGGGGCATGGTCACTTGCTGAGATACCAAAAGGGATGAGGGACGTACTTGAGAAAGACTCAAGATGATGGATAATATGGAAAGACAAAGGGTAGGGTGAAGTGTCATATTCAACGGCCTTTCCTTCCCCACAACCTAAAGGCTCAAGTGATTTGAATACATAATCATAAGGTGGGTTGGTAAGAGGCTCATTTCTTTCCTCATTATAAATATTAATATTGGGCCTTCATCGAAAGGAGATTCAAAGATTGGGATTTCATTAAAAGGTTGTCATTATTTATGCAAGGGAAAGTAACAATTCTCCTTCCCAAGGGTATAAATGGGTATGTCATCATAAATAGTGTCTGAGGGGAAGGGAAGGCCAATCTCATCCTCATCCTCCTTGTCGGTGTCATAAATGGGAGCACAATCAAATTGAGGACCAACAATTTCCCATTTCTCCCTTTCAATGTGGAAATAATATTCAATGTCATTTTTCAAGGGGATAATGTGGTCATCTCTCTCAAGGTTTTCAAAAAATTATTCATCGGGAGTAATATCCTCGAGAAAGGTAGGGTTAGTCTCAATAAATTCATCCTTCTCAAAATAGGTATCCTAAAAATCATCATGCTCATCTTGTAGTCCCCATGAGGACTCGTCTTCCTACTCATCACTGAGGACCTTGAGGTTATCTTCATCTAGGTTGGTTTACAAGCGAGACCTCTCTTCTTCTCTCCTCTTGAAGAACAATGGCTAAGGTATTTGTTACATGATTCTGGTAGTATGCTTCTAGGAGGAGAGTGTTAGTAAGGTTATCTTTATATTCACATTTAATCTTATGAAGTTTCACTTCTTCATCATATAAGCAAGAGAAAACCTCATTATAATTATATTCCCTTACTACTTCCCTGCATGACCTACTATATTCATCCATTCTTTCTTGCGTGAATTGGAAGCTTGCGGGGTCCAACTCTTTGTCATCCTTAGAGGAGGTATTCCTATTTTTATTGATGAGGTTATCCAAAATATTCACAACACGGGTTATGTGAGCAAGGTCGCGGAGATGACTAGGATCCTCTCCATAAGCACACCTTATTATGTCAAGTTGTAATTCTTGCGACCTATAAAACTTGAGCATGAATTCCATATCCAATCTCTCCAACATATCTTGAAAGGATTCTACATACACCACTTTACATTGCAGCTCTTGAATCTTTTGTTTATTTAGATTTTCAAATATAGGACCGAGAGAAATCTCCATCTTCTATGAGTTTGCATATTAATATTATAATGGATTCGGCGGGGTGAATTGAGTTGCCTTGATAGATGTTTGTTTCACCCTACAAGCGTTAACTTTAATTCTCAAGGAAGAACTAGGGCCTCACTCTCCCAGTGGAGTCGTCAATAATGATATGTCAATATGTCGTATGGGGAAAAAACACATGCTTCGTGTCCCCAACAACGTCGCCAGATATGTTACCACTCAAACTAGTAGGGGACCTAAAGGGGTTCCTAAAAGGGCAACTGCCAGGTCAAGGGCAACTGTGGAGGCTTAGCCCACTCTCACCACAGCTAAGTCTCTCTACTCTTTACAGACTTTCACCAATGGGAGGAGTCCCAGTAGTGTAGGTATTCACTTGTAAAGTATATGTCAATAGATATGTGCGAAGTGACCCTGAAAACTCTTTCCCAAGGATGGAGTGAAGAATGGAACTTGCTTGCTCTTTGAACAAGGGACTTGGTCCACCAGGGATAAGGGGTAAGGATTGGAGGGTTTAGGTAGAAAGGATAGGCTTATGAACAAGTTTCTAAAATCCTATCATCTTTGGGAAAATTGGGTTCCCAAATGGTCCTTTAAAAATAGCCTTTATTGAGAAGCGGGACCACACAGGACCAAGTGGACCCATCCCAGTTTCGGGGATGGAATGTAGAAACCAATGATGTTGCTATCCTGGATAAGGTGAGGGGAAAGGACCAAAAAAGAATACTTTCTTCAAAAGGTTTAATTGATCCTGTTGGAGAGGTAAATCCCCTCTACGGATAGAGGCGATCCCTACTAGCCCAAAAGGGTTCTAGCAACAATCAAACAATGCTACTCTACAGGTTCCTAGTTGTAATTAACAAGTGGGTAAAGGACACCTACTTGGATTCCAACGCTATGTTTAATGAAGAGATGATCCTCTCGCTCCTCCGCTCCGGCCGATCACAGTCCTCCACTATCTTCGCGGACGGACACCTGCACAAGCAAAGAGAGAACAAACACAAGCGTGAAATCTACTAACAACAACTATATATCAGTCAGGAAAGATATAATTCACATTAATCATTCATAAGACAAATGGGAATGGAACCATAACAGTAGTCATCTATCTTTATTAATCAGAAAATAGAGTAAGGTACAACCGAAGTCCTGACGTTGAGTCCTTCTCTAGAGGGTCCAGCCAGCATGTCTCTCAAGCATTCACCTTTGAAGTAGATCTCCCAAGTCAAAGAGGTCTCTCTCTCACATACAAGGCAACAAACTCATAACCTTCGTCAAGCTCCATAGCAATCCTCACACAACACACCAAATGCCTACAAAGAGCAGCACTAATGCACTAAGAATTCCTCTATCAAAATCTACATGTTCCAAACTAGCTGCTCATGGCCATGGTGGAGGCTTATAAAGGAGAAGGAGTCTCCATGAATAGTCAAAGGATGAGCTTTCCCCCAAGAAAAGTGGGTGACCAGGCGAACAGACATGCCAGAGAAAGGATGGCGACCTTTACAATGGTAACAGCCAAGTCTGGAGTCATCTGGAAGGCTGCCTGTTAGAACAAACTCGCCTAAACAGGATCAGCGCGGGTGCAAAACTGGGCTGGCGCGCTGACATCACAACTCAATTACAGGAGAGGTCCGGTCAGCGCGAACTGGTACAAGTGGAGGGCGCATTTTTTGTGAAATTCGACCAGCGCGGAAAACACGTGTGCTTCCGCGCTGGTAGCGCACCAGTTACATTATCATCCGCCAGTCAGCGCGGTTATTTTAGGAACAGTCGCGATGATCCAATAAACTTAGGCAAAGAGGGTTTTTAGCCATTTCAGAGAGCATGAGTTTAGTGAATGTGATTTTATACACAGTAGGGAGACTGACAAGGTGACAGTGACATTTTACTGTGTAACAGATGCCCCCTAAAGCATGAAGCCCGAGAGAGTGGGAGGGGTGAAATGCTTTACAAGACTACTGGACTGGAACACCACCAGAAAGAACCTGCAGGCAGATACAACTGATATTTAAATTACATGTAGTCTAGGCATGGGCGCAGCCATCCAAAAGACATATGAAGAAAGGTCTGTGGTATGGACGCAGCCACCCAGTCGAAGAGACCATAATGATAAGAGGTATGGGCGCAGCCATCCTTAAAAGAATCAGGCATGGTCGCAGCCATCCATCAATGACTCATGTAATGATGTCCCACAAAATCGCAACCTGGCCCACAATGAACTAGAACCAGGGTCTTGCGCTCCATCCAAACCCGAACAAAGTACAAGTTCAAACATGTGAATATAGGAGTCGAAGTTGAACATGTTTGAACATCGTCTGATTACCAGCCAATGATGAAAGTTTTTAACAGACGCGAGAGGGGCCACCAATAATGACGATGGTCCTCAAGGTACTATAGGCACAATCCATGACGTGCGAATAAATGAGCCGGTGTCGAACACTCGTAGAATTATCCGATCGGAGGCCAATGATGAAAACCTTGCGTCGAACACGAAGAACATGCCATTGAGGCATGCAGGGTCCAAGGTACCTGAAGGGAGTCTCTAGGTCACCTTCCTGGATAATGAGCTGAAGTCGACAGGAAGTGATCTTGTCAAAGGTGGGCCATAATGTTTCCCACATCATCGACACGAGACGGAAAGAGACAATATGTTTTGTGTGAAATATCAGAGGGAGGTTATACTTGCAGAGGCCAACTTCTCTTGAACATATCGGCGGCACAATGATGGATTCGGCAGTAATTGGGGTAAAATGATCAGAGGTTGTAATGAAAGGGCAATGAGCAGATGAACAGCCAAATAGGATAACCCAAACCCATGGAGGAAAAATTGAAGCGAGATGACATGTCCCCACCCAGACACGAATGCAAACAGTGCCATGTTCAAGAGCGACATACTGTCGATGACGAAGATTATGATTCCTTTATTTCCCCCACCATTTCTGGCGAGTACCCCGGTTATTTTTGGATGACAAGCTTGACGGGGATAGCATATGCTTGAAGAGCGTCATTTCGACGGAGCCCGATGTCATTAAGTTTTAACGAGTCTGACAAAGGAGGAACTCAACGTCTTTTCATGTTTAGAGAGTTTGAAAAGACAGCTGAAAAGAAAACTCCAGGGGGGTGCTTTTTCGTAAAGTTGTGTTCCTCGAGCCCGAAAAAAGTATAAAATGATGCTCGAAAGAACCGCCCGATCATTACGACCAAGGAGTACTTTTCATAAGTAGTGACTCTGACCTGAAAAAGTAAAAAAGCGGTCAGAAGCACGTCGTTTTAGAACCAATAACGAGTGCGAAACGACAAACACCCGGCAATCTTTGTTGGTTTAAACAGTCGAAAAAGAGCTTTAAAAGCGATCGCCTCTCGTTCCTTTTGACGAGCTGAGAGGAGGCTCGGCAATCTTTTCTTGTTTTATGTCGGAAAAGAGCTTAACGGCGACATTTTTTGGGAACCAAGTGTATACAAATCCACCGATTTCGAGGACCTGCACAAGGGAAACACCCGCGTAAACCCGTCCGATATGTCGAAAAACATAATAAACCATGCATTAAGGCATAATTAATGACATCAGGAGTGAATTCATGGCAAAACTATGGCAAAAAACCCACATTCATAAAGACTATAGTCAAATTAGGAATTTTTTACCATAAATAGGGATTTGTAAAAATCATTTTTACCATTTTACCATTTGAGCTTTGGAGAACGTTGAAGAACTACAAAGTTGACGGAGCGAATTCCTCATCATCCGGACGCCGATCTTCCGACAGCTGATTCCAGGTAGGTCCCTCTTGCCCTGCGCTCCATTTTGATTCCATTTGCATGCAATTTCACCGTGGGATTTGGCCATTTGGCCGAATTTTTTGAGTGTTGGTGCGCTCTCGGTCAGCGCGGATTCGCCCATCGGGTCCGCGCTGACCGATTTTCCCAACACACACCACTTTTCGGGTCAGCACGGAAAACCCGTGTCCTTCCGCGCTGACCCAGAGAAAAATACATAGGCCGCCATTTTCAGCGCGGCTGTTTTAGAAACAGTCGCGCTGGCGCCGTGACATTTGATTTTTTAAAATTTAATGGGCAATTCTCAAATGCAGGCAACCTAATGACTTTTGGGTGATCTTGCAGGACATAATGGCCTTTACATGGCAGGAGAGAGACCATGATAACGCAGATATAGCCGCTTTTACTGATGCCGGATGCCGCAATGCAATGCGGGCATGCGGATTGCTCAAATTTTTCCTTACTCCGCGCTTGAGGGCTCAGCCAGACTTGCTAGAGCTCCTGATCAGAGCATGGAACCTAGTGGATGGGAAAATCACCATCTGGGGCTGAGACATAGAGTTCGACTCGTCAGATATTTACTTCTTGACTGGATTATCTCGTCGAGGCGTGATGCCCATCCTGGAGGGGAAGCGTCCTAGCGGTGAGACGCTTGATCAGTTGATGGCTCGTGTATGCCCACAGGCGGTCAAAACACGGAGCGGGAAGTGTAGCATGCCGTCAGTGGGTGTCGGACCACATGCCGACATAGTGCTCCGCATTATACTCTTCTTAGTGGCGCGGGAAGCGGGCAGTCTGGCGAACCACGAGGCCTCAAAGGCCAATCTTTTGCTAGCTCTCGAGTGCTTACAGCCCACGATTTTCAACTGGGCGGCAGCTGTGACCAACAGCATGAAGAGGCAGTTGAATAACTGTCGACGTGGAGAGTCGAAACAGTTCGGCTATGGATCGATTCTCCTTCCACTCATGTTTGAGCAGGTGTCAGCCCTTCGGCTGCAGACTATGGTAGTAGACCCGCCGAACAACGCACGAGAGACGAGGGCCACCAAGTGGTCCCGGGTCATGCCATGTGGACGTGGCGGGCGCTCAGTGTCGTGGGGCCTCTATTTCCGAGAATGGCTAGAGTGCCAGGTTATCTTCGTCGAGGACTGGCCGTACGCCGGTATCGACTTCCGTGGTGGTCCTGACATGCCGCTGCCTACGGGAGAGCAGTGGGATGATGGAGGTAAATCACTTGATCTTTTTTATTTTCATTTGTGATGTTTTTGTACTTTTTCATGTACATGTCCTAATAAATGCTTATGCTGTGCAGATGTGGGACCCGTGAGACCCCTTGGCCTGGCTCCAGAGGCACAGAGGGAGGATCAAGGCGCTGTCTTCTTGGCCTTGGCTCCTGTAGGAGGCAACCAGACAGAGACCATGATTCACAATCTGGAGGGATTACTGGCAGGAGTCCCAGATTACCAGGGGATCGAGGAGGTCCCCCTAGCTGCTCAGATCCATACAGTGGGTGTAGAACCCAGGATGCACCGCCTTTTAAGGCGGGTGGCCTGAGCAGTGGCATGCTATAGAGAGAATAACCCACCACAGTAGATGCCTAGGGTTGTTGTTTTGAGAAACATACGTCTCAGATGTACTGAGGACGTCGGATTTATGAGACATGTACACTTATTTTTTGAGCGCCTTAGTGTACCACACGATATATATAATAATATATATATATAATATAATATTATATATATATATATATATATATATATATATATATATATATATATTATATATACATGGTGTTTTTATTGTATCTTATGCTTCTTATGTTTGTTGATTTACATATTTCGCAAATGTTTGTCTAATACATAGTTAGCCAATGCATCAGTTACGGCATTAAGTCTTCTTGGAATGTGATGATAAGTAATATAATCAAAATCTCTTTCCAATAACTTAACACGTAAATACAACCTTAATATGCGATGATCTCTGACGGAATATTGTCCGTTGAGTTGGTGGACCACAAGCTGTGAGTCTAAATTTACAACCAATGAGCGGATTCCGAGGTTAATCGCCTCGGCTAATAATTCAATTACAGCACTATATTCAGCTACATTGTTCGTTGTGCAACCTAGACACACACCTTGAATATCTACTAACTCACCATGAGGATCGTAGATCACCCATGCCGCAGATGACAGATTGCGAACTATCAGATGGCATGATAGTTCCTCTCATAGTTGGGTTGTCAACTCGACCATCATATGGTTACGGAAATGTTTTCCGTGATCAGTGACAATGGCTTGTGGAACTCCAAACCGAGAGATAACATGGTTGAAAAGAAACTGCGCCGCCGTATGACCATCTTCCGACAATGTGGGCATCGCCTTGGCCCATTTTGTAAAGTAATCGACAGCAACGATGATGTAACCATGCCCCCCGGCCAAGCGAGGGTTACATGTCACATAATCGATGCCCCACTTAGCAAAGGGGCCAACGGTCACTACGGGGTGCAGAGGGGCAGCAGGAGCACGCATCTTCCACTGCTATATCTGGCATTCGTGACATGAACGGACGGCAAGAATGCATTCCTTGAAGATGGAAGGCCAGAAGTGGCCAGCACGAAGGATCTTTTGTGCGGTAGCGTATCCAGACATGTGACCACCACAAGCACCAGAGTGGCAGTCATTTAGAACTCTTTCAGCTTCTTCGAAGGTGAGACACCGACGAAGAACCGAATCAACGCCAAGACGGTATAGGGTGTCCCCAACTATGCGATATGGCTGAGCTTGGTGACGAATCCACCGCCGAGCATCTTTCGAAGTCTCGGGGCGGAAGGAGGATGTCTGTAAATAGACGATTATGTCCCCGTACCATGGATCGAGGGTGCTGATCAGGAAAAGAGTTTCATCTGGAATCGATTCCTCTATCTGCGAGGAAGTAGCGGCGGATGGCAAGGAGCATAGCAGTTCAGCAAAAACAAGTGATTTCTTTGACTTGGCTGTAGTAAATTCCAAGTCGAACTCTTGGAGGATCACAATCCACTTTGAGTACTTGCCCCCCGGCAATTGTCGTGAAAGAATGTAGGTCATGGGGTTACAATCTGAAATCACCGTAGTAGTACGCAACAGAATGTAGTGGCGGAATCATTGGATGGCGCAAACTGCAGCGAGAGCCAACTTCTCGACATATGCGTATCGAGTATGCGTGTCTAATAAGTTGCGACTAAGATAATAAATGACATGCTCGATGCCATCATCGTCGTCCTGAACCAAAACCATGCCGATAGTGGTATCGGCAGCAGCCAAATAGAGCGTATAGTCACGATGGTAATTCGGAGGCCGCAACAAAGGGGCGGAAACCAGGAGATTTTTGAGATGAGCAAACGACTCCTCGGCTATGGCATCCCATCGGAATGGGGTGTCACACTTCAGTAACCGGGTAAAACCCTTTGCCACTTCGGCATAGTTTGGTATAAATCGTCTCAAAAAGTTAGCTTTTCCCTGCAAACTCTGTAATTGCCGCAAAGTTGCAGGGGGAGGAAGATTCACAATTGCCTCGAATTTAAGGGGATCCAGACGGATGCCCTCTCGGGAGACGATAAACCCAAGCAGTCGACCTGATTCCACGCAGAAGACACAATTGTGCGGATTTAAGCGAATATTATAGTGTCTGCAACGAAGAAAGATTTCACGAAGGTGCGATGGATGGTCCACGCGCTTAGCTGAATGAGCGGGAAGATCATCCAGATAAGGCTATACAATGTGTCTGATATCGTGGAAATCATACGACATCGCACGCTGAAAAGTAGCGCCGGCATTTTTGAGGCCAAAGGGGAGCTTTTTATAAGCAAAGGTGCCCTAGGGACAGATGAAGGCCGTCTTATGTTGATCTACCGGAGCAATGTTGATCTGGTTGTAACCAGAAAAGTCGTCCATGAACGAATATATCTCGCTACCCGCGCACTCATCAATGAGTTGATCAATAAATGGAGTGGGGTAGTTGTCCTTTGGGCAAGATCTGTTGATGTCGCGGTAGTCAACGCAGACACGAATGGTGCCCTGTTTTTTGTCGACAGGGACGATATTTGAGACCCATTCTGTCAGTGGGATGGGATAGATAAATCCCGCCTTAAGAAGCTTTTCAACCTCTGCTTTGATGGCTGTCGCCTTGCGGGGGTGCACGGGACGCAAATGTTGGCGAACAGGTTTGGCCCCGTGATACGTTGGTATCTCGTGTACGACTATAGATGGATCAATACCGGGCATTTATTCATATGACCATGCAAAGACATCGCGAAATTCGTGAAAAAGAGCGATATAAACCTGAATCTCCTCAGGAGTGCAGGTCACTCCTATGTAAATATTCTCGACGATCCCTGGTTTGACAGAGATGTCGATTGGTTGAGTCTGCGTGATGTTCCCTAAATTTCCTTCGGACGATGTGTGATAAATCTGAATGGGCGTCTGAAGGGGTTGAGAAGGGAGACAATAAGCAAACCGCGCAAGACACAGTAGAGTTTCCTGGGAGGTAGGGAGAAAGGAAGAACGGTGGTGAAGAGGGGACCACGGTCGTTCATCCAGAGACATGGTCTCTATAATAGCCTCATCGGAAGGAAATGTTTCCTTCAATGGATCCAAGGAGGTGTATTCTCCTAACCAAGGGGGAAAATCATCTGAGTCAAGCGCCCCACTCGAGACGGTGGGTTCATCATGAGAAGCCGATGCAGCGACAATTTCAATGTAGTTGAGCTCGGCTGGGCTCAACGGCATCTCCTCGCCCCAAGGTTCTATCTGGTCGATGGAAGGGAGAATCCAAGGATCAGAACGAACCGAGATCATAGAGATCGAGGCGAAGTTGGGAGGTGGGAGGGAAAAAACACCCATAAGGGCGGGTTCTTTGAAGAGCCCGACTCCCACATTTTCATACGGAACTGAGGTATGCTCGACGAAGGGTACGTTTCCCTCATAAGAGGAAGCGAAAAACGAGAGTTGATTAACCGTGACAATTTTCCCTTGATGGGGGAAACAAATGACACGGAAGAGAGAAGAAGCCACAGCACGCATAGCGTACGTCCAGCTCCGGCCCAGAAGAAGGTTATAGGTAAGACTTGCGTCTACCACCTCCACTTCAACTTCTACAGTCTTCCCTTCTAAGGTAATCGGTAGCCGTTGAAGGATTCCATACGGTCTAGACTCTCTCCCGTCGAATGCTTCCAAGGTCGTCGGGGACTGACTCAACGTCGGAGACCCAATGGCTTTCCAACATGCAACAGACATGATGCAGGTCGAGGCGCCCTCATCAATAACCGTACGATGGATCGTTTTAGAATTGATGACGACTTGTATAAGGAAAGCTATCTGATGAGGCAGTCGCGGCACATGACTCTCGAGATCGAAGGTGATTAAATCCGAGTCCGCTGGATCTATGCCACCGATGGCCGATAGCAGGGACTTCCTCTTGGGGGGGCAGCTCTAAAGGACCTCTAATGCAGACATGGCAGACGGAGCCTGCGCTAAATCCTCCACGATGTTGTAGTGCTGGGCAGCACGAGCATTCGGGATATAGGAAGACCTCCTGAGTACCCCTTTGGGAGGGGGTCGGATAGTCATCTCAGTACTTGGCCTCTCGATATGGAGTGGGCCAGAGCTGGACAGAGGAGCACTTGAGGGAACCTCTGGCTCCTTCCCTGCAGATGACGGATAATCCTTAGCTCGAGTAGATACATGGATAGGAATAGTTCCAGCCATGAAGACCTGGGAACTGAAAGGAGAGGATGAAGAAGGATCAGCTACCATCTGGGTCTGCTGAGAGGGAAAGGGTTCTTTCAAAACAGCAGGGATCCCTTGAGCACCTTTCAACAACCGACTAACCTTGGCCCACCTAGGGCAGTCCTTAGTATAGTGGTCTTCCTCGCAAATGAGGCACGGGTACTTAGGCTTACGCTTAGCACCTTCCTCACCAGGAGGTTTAGACGATCCCTACTTGGGTTGATCGGGTTTATTCTTCCCCTTTCCTTTTTCCTTTTTCTTACCCTTCGAGGCTTTGCTTGTCGTAGAAGACTGAACGACATTCACCTCAGAAGTATTACCAGAAATAACAATGCCCTGGGAAGAGTTCTCGTTGGGTGAACTAGACTTCTGCTTCCCAGAGTTGGATGACTTTTTAGGGGCCTGGGCTACAAAGCCGATGACTCCATCAACAGATGGTTTGGGCAGAGCCTTGGATGTGCCGAGCCTAGGGGCGTCTGGCAAATAGTCATACAAACTACCAAACTGAGAATAGACTAAGTCTAGGTACTGAGCGCGCGTGATCGCTTGCTCTTCAGTTACGCATGCCCCCATAGCGATGTCCCTTGCAATCTGGGGGACAAAGCAGGTAGTAAACTAGTCGGTAAGGAGAAAATCAGGTATCCAGAACTTGATTAACTTGCGACGCCTTCTCCATTCATGAATATGATCGGAGATATGTGTAGCAGTGCTCTGTTTAAGAGACGTAAGGAGATGAGTCCCCGTCTCATACCGAATGGGTAACTGAAAGTGATTCAAAAATTCCATAGCCAACGAATTGAAATCATGGAATGATGCACGAGACAATTTGATATACCATTTCGCTGCCGAACCAGTGAGAGTCCTTTGAAAGAGGCGAAGTCGGATTGAATCATCGAGCCATGAATTCGACGAACACCATAAGTGATACGTCATGACATGGGCCTGAGGGTCCTCTCCGGCTTTCCCATCAAATTTGGGACAGTCACTTGGAATTTTAGTTGGAACTGGTGGCCACTGCGGATCATACAGAATGGGATCGTTCGTCAATTTTGACACATCGGGCAATTCCAACGTGGCTAGAAATGGTAATTGAGGATTAAACGACATTTGCGGCGGATATGAGGTGGAACCAGAATTCCACCCAGCTCCAGGGTGCCCCCATTGTCCTTGGTCCTGATGGACCAGGTCGTAAGGCGCTTGTCATAAGGATTTTGTCCGTAGGGGTTGGTCCCGAAACCAGTTGCTGGTTTCTGCCTCCAGTGCCCCATTGGTTACCAATATTGACAAGCAGGTTGTTGATAATTCGGTTGAGGATTACCCTGCGGCTGTTGGTAATTCTGATAAGGGATGTAAGGATTCTGTCCCTGGGGCTGCTGGTATCCGTACTGAGCCTGTGAACCAGGCGGCATTTGATGGGTTTGATATCCACCAGAATGCTGGGGCTGGGATTGGTACCCACCCGAATATGGAGGCTGGGTCTGATGCCTGCCAGAGTACGGAGGCTAGGATTGATACCCGCCTGAGTACGGAGGTTGGGATTGATACCCTCCCGAGTAAGGAGGTTGGGATTGGTGCCCACCTGAATACGGAGGCCGGGATTGGTACCCACCTTGATATGGATGCTGGGATTGGAACCCACCTGAAAGAGGAGGTCGGGATTGATACCCACCTGCATTCTAAGCCGTCTGGCCAGAGGGTTGTACTAGTTGGATTGGGGGCAGCCTTACTCGCCCAGAAGGTCGAGCTCGCTGGGTGAGGGGTGGCCCTTGTGCAACCGAGGTTTGTCCCTGGTGACCAGAGGGTTGCTGGGTGGTAGGCTGACCTTGCTACACGTAAGGCGGGCCTCCTTGCCCAGAAGGGTTTCCTTGCTGGTTTACGGGTTGACCTTGTTTCCCATGAGGTTGTCCCTGGTTCCCGTAGGGTTGCCCCGAAGGGTAACCTTGTTGGGTGCCTGGTTGACCTTGTTGGGCGTTGGGTTGTCCCGAGTTTCCTGAAGGTTGCCCAAGATAAGTAAACGTCGGACCACTAGAGACCGAAGGTTGTCCTTGTGGGCCTCCTTGTAAATCCCCTCTACGGATAGAGGCAATCCCTACTAGCTCAAAGGGGGTCTAGCAACAATCGAACAATGCTACACTGCAGGTTCCTAGTTGTAATTATCAAGGGGGTAAAAGAAACCTACTTGGATTCCAATGCTACATTTGTCGAAGAGATGATCCTCTCGCTCCTTCGCTCCAGCCGATCACAGTCCTCCACTATCCTCACGGACGGACACCTGCACAAGCAAAGAGAGAACAAACACAAGCGTAAAATCTACTAAAAACAACTATGTATCAGTCAAGAAGGATACAATTTACATTAATCATTCATAGGACAAATGGAAATGGAACCATAAGAGTACTCATCTATCTTTATTAATCAGAAAATAGAGTAAGGTACAACCGGAGTCCTGACACTGAGTCCTTCTCTAGAGGGTCCAGCCAGCGTGTCTTCCAAGCATTCACCTTTGAAGTAGATCTCCCAAGTCAAAGAGGTCTCTCTCTCACATACAAGGCAAGAAGTTCATGACCTTCCTCAAGCTCTAAAGCAATCCTCACACAACACACCAAATGCCTACAAAGAGCAGCACTAATGCACTAAGAATTCCTCTATCAAAGTCTATATGTTCCAAAATAGCTGCTCATGGGCAATGGACGAGGCTTATAAAGGAGAAGGAGTCTCCATGAATAGGTAAAGGATGAGCTTTCTCCCAAGATAAGTGGATGGTCAGTCGAACAAACATGCCAGAGAAAGGATGGTGACCTCAACAATGCTAACAGCCAAGTCTGGAGTCATCTGGAAGGTTGGCTGTTAGAACAAATTCGCCTAAACAGGATCACCGCGGGTGCAAAACTGGGTTGGCGCGCTGGCATCGCAGATCAATTATAGAAGAGGTCTGGTCAGCGCTCAATGATACAAGCAGAGGGCGCGCTGTCCGTGAAATTGGACTAGTGCGGAAAACACGTGTGCTTCCGCCTTGGCAGCGCAACAGTTACACTATCCTCCACCGGTTAGCGCGGTTATTTAATGAACAGACGCGATGATTCAATTAACTTAGGCAAAGAGGGTTTTTAGCCATTTCAGAGAGCACAAGCTTAGGTGAATGTGGTGTTATGGCACAGTAGGGAGACTGACATGATGGCAGTGACATTTTACTGTGTAACACCTACTATTATAACACCATGGTGTATAAACCCCAAGAATTCTATAAATATCCCCCCCGCCTTGGCATTATAGCCATATGTTCACCACTAGGGAATCAAATTGACATCTGGTCAGTTTGAGAACCCAAGCCTTACCTCTTTTTCTCCTTCAGAATTCATTTACCTTTTCAACCCATCATTTGCTAAAAAACCTTCTATAAAACCCATTTTCACCCCTAACCCGCTCAAACGGCAAAAATACACAAAAAACCCACTTTTCCGACTTATCCAAAGTCCTGGAGATATGCGCGACTTTATAAAAAATACATTGGAAAACCATATAAATTCACCAATTTTCCAAAGTCCCGTCGGGCACGAATTTCAGGAAAAATCAATATTTTATTGCCCGCCCGACGCCGTATCGTCCGGACAAGTCATTGACCCGTCAACCGTCCGATCGAGCGCATTTCATCCAACGGTCCACAGGCATATCGGACCGGCCCTGACGTCCGTAAGTTAGCCTCCGATATCTGTCAAAGGGTGACATCAGGCCTCGGCCTCGCGTCGCCCCCACAGCGTATCAAAGCCCCCTCTGACAACTCCACTTCCATATGAAAAGCGGTGCGAGATCATACCGCCTACGGTTTCCGGTTTCCGCCAATCCGCCTTGCCAGCATCACTTCTACATCATCGCCGCGTCCGCGCCCCCGTCTGCCATTGCTCCACCTGTCCGCCACCTCACCATCCCCGTGGACCACTCATAAGCCGCCACGTCACATGATGACATCATGCTGACGTCATCCGACCTTGACCCCACCCGATGACGTCATGCTAATGTCATCCGAAAAAGAAGCCAATGTTCCAAAAAATCCATATTTTGGCCAAAATTTCGCGTTTTTTACACTTTTTGCAAAAACGACTGTGGTGTCTTCTGCATGTATTTTACGTCCAAACTCACGCCAACCTGTTCAATTCGACCTGGAGACCATTGGCACACCAACCCACCTACATTTGTGACCAGGACTGTCAGTATACAAGGTGTTTATCCCTGTGAATCTTCTCTGCGCCTGGTTTTGTCTGCAAATCGTCCAAATTAACTTAAAACACAGAAAAAACATACAATTGACCGGCAAATCCCCTCTGCCTAGTTCCCATTTGAAGTCACAAGGTCAAAATTCACCGGCTAAGCCTTGTTTACCAATGTTGTCACAAAACCTGCATTCTGTTCGCGCAATCGTGAACAGGGAACCCGAACTACACCAAATTGTTGTGAAAGAGTCTGTTAAGGATAGGTATTTGCCCTTTTTTAGTGCTGTGTGTAGTATTTGAATTGCTGCAACTGACCCTTCTGCCCTCCGTTTCTCAATAAATCACCTCTCCTCCCAAGAAACACTCTTTTCTATTACTCTGCATAGTAACACTAATTCACATATAAAGCAGAGTTTTAAAGTAACCATGGATACACCAGTAGCACCTGTGGCCCTCAATGTTTCCCCTTTAAATGCCCCTCAGAGAGAATTGGAGTGGCAGGCATTAGCAGATTTGGATTATCAAATCTCAGAGGAATTCCTAATGAAAAGCAAGTTCCACATCCACCTGTTAAATGAATTAAAGGCCAAACATGACACTGGAACAGATGTATTGGGAATTTGGGATTCCTTCCTCCCAATCTTCAAGCTTCCTCAGGTCAATCAATTTCCTGACCTAATTCACCTATGTGCTGATGGTTATGATGCCACTCAGAGAGTTGATCTTGACCCTTCAGGCTCAGTTGTTTTCTATATTACCCCTGAGGCCATCAGAGTGATGCCGCAATTCAAAACTGAGAAGAAATTGGTTCCCCTATCTTTGTTTGATCTGATAAATCAAGGAGATAAGATGATAGATGCTTAGATCACCAAGCTGAACCAACTATATATTAAATCTGATACTGTGCAGTACCCTCCCATTTTGTATGTTTACCTCAACCCATTGGGCAGGGACCTTGCAGATATGATCAGTCCCATTCTGGGTTATAACTCAATTGAGTATATTGATGAAACTTTACTGGTAATGATGCTCATGTTTTCCCCTGGCAAAACTCCAATATGTTATGACTATGCCACCTATATATCAGACAAAATGCATGAGCAATTGATGAACCTATCAAGGGAAAGGGTTTTCAGATACTCCTCCTACATCTACCACTTGATTTTATACTATCAACCTGAGAAATTTTCTTTTGCTATGAAAAGAGTGGATGCACAAGGAAATCCAAGGTCAGTAGTGTATTGGACAACAGCTATTCACTGCACAGCCTATTCTCCATACACTTACTGTGAGTTTATAGACCTTTTTATCCACCCAGCCATGTCTTTGTTCCTGAGCTCACCTCCTCCAAGACTAACCGATGAGATGCAGAGGATCCTTCAGTTGTACAAGGTATACAACATTGGGGATTGGTATTTTGACCAAAATCACACCATTATTAGAATATATGGTTATGAGTTACCCCCATACAGACTGCCCAAATATGTGCCCATGAGGTTGTTTGCCCTTGAATACTTCAGGCAGTTTGGGAATGCTGATGTGAAGAAATTTTCAGGCAAAGGCAAGAAAGCACAGCTGAAGGTAAAAAACCAATTGGGCCACTTTGTTTTTAACAAAAGGGAGGAAGGCTGGCAAGAGGCAGACAAAATGCTAGAAGGCCTTGGCCTAAAGACCAGTTTCCTCTAGAAACCTTATGACCCCAATCACTTCATAACCTTAAGAAGGGTAAAGTATAGGTTGTCTAGTTATGACCATGTGAGGTTGCCTCACATAGAAAAATATGCAAATCAAACAAAATGGACGAGAGGCACATTAGAGGAAGCTGTCACACAAGAAGAATTAAATGAAAGAGAACGGAGAAATCTCCTAAAGATGGCTAACTTAGAACTTCCTACACAGGTATTCACTCTTACAAGCACTCAAGTGGGAGCAGCTGCCTCATCCTCCACAGAACATCAAAAGGTAGTCAAAGCTACAGATCAAACCTCTAGCAAAGGCAAGGAGAAAGAAATGGAGCTAGAGCAGCCACTTCAGGAACAGGTACAACAGCAGGGAGCACAACAACAACAATAGGTACAACAACAAGAAAAAGAACATCCAGTGAAAGAAGAGAAAACAGCAGAGGCCCCAATGGTCACTGAGCAACAACCACCACAAATGGTGACTCCTAGGCAAGAAACAAGAGCTGAAGCTTCAGTCCTTCAAACCCCACAAAAGGAGGACATAAGCAGGAAAAGGGATAGAGAGACCCCCCTCACAACATCAACAACTCAAGGGGAAAAGAGGCAAAGATTGAATCCTTTTTCAGAAGAAGAAATGCCAATAGGGCAATATTTAGGCATGGGCCCACCTAGCATGGAGGCCTCTGCAAGTTCCTTCCAGCAGGAACAAGAGAGGACAACATGAGGAGAATTTAGCTCCTCAAGCCAACAAAGAGGAGGTGAACAGAGCATCAAACAATAGTTCATGGACATAAAGAAGAGGAATGAGCCCATAAGAATACAATTATATAATCATCTGTTGAAAATGGCTCCCACCAACCAGCAAAGACTTATGTCTGCCTATGATGTCCACGAGGGAAAGATGATTCTGAGACACTTCATGCCAGCCGTGCAGCAGCCACAGTCAGCTGCAGACTACATCAAGACCAACCTTGAGGTCCTTGCCAAGGACATCCACCCGATGGATCAGATTGAATTACATAAGCAAACGGACGAGATGGTATATGCCTCCTTGGTAGATAAAACATTGGTAAACTACAGGCTAGAAAATAGCCTAAATAACACAACTACCCAACTTGAGTTGGAAAGAGCATCCTCTCAAGCAAAGGGCAATAGAATCAAAGCTCTGGAGGACATCATAATAGAGCTTGGGCATGATCCTAAGGATGTCAAAGCTGTGCAGGAGCTGTTGAAGCTAAGGGATGCAGATATGGTAGCATTAAGGAAGATGATCAAGATCCCAGCAACTCTTCATCCCCAAACTGAAGAAGTTGCCGAGCTGAGACATGACAAGGATGCAGCAGCTATGCTGGTGTCACTATATAAACATCTCATCCAAACACAATAAAAGTTGGGAGAATCAGAGGCTGCACTGCAGGCAGCATTGCAACAAAAATAGGCAGGCCAAACTTCTCAGCCCCCTCCAGAAACAATCAATCTAGAAGAAGCCCCTCAAACCACTGCCCCTCCCATTCAGCAGATAGAGCAAACAACACCCTCTACCTCAGCACCAACAACAGAGCAGGCTCAAAGTCTTGATATGCAGAAGCTCAGGAATGAAATTCAGGTCTTGGAGGCATAAATGACAGAGCTGAATCAAGCCAAAGAAACTTTGGCTAAGCTAAATGAAAGATATGATAAATCCAAGCAGAACGTAGCTGAGAAAGAAAGGGAGATAAAGACTCTCAAAAGGAGGATAAATGAGCTAGAGAAAGAGCTCACACTTGACAAAGTAACAACTGAGCTCAAGAGAGTCCTATGGGCCAATATTGGCCAATCCATCACAGACCAGTGGGAATATATTGAGGCCATTCATAAGAAAATGAGGCTCATTGGAAAAGCACATAAGGAAATCCAAAGAGCAAGGGCATCTCTAGGCAGTATGCCTAAGGCTGCCACCAGAATGGTTAATGTGCTTAATTACAGAACAAGTTCTCAGCTGGTCAAAATGGGAATTGCCAACAGGACTGAGACCATTTCGATGGTCAAAAGGGTCCTAACACTAAGAAACCTGGTACAGACATTAGAGAGAAGAAGCCAGGATATGCAGA